>OU426995.1:5936670-5939170 GCA_911387935.1 Dolichovespula saxonica | reverse complement strand
TTTCGTATAATATACATACATATAGGTTAATCGAACTCGCTGCTTCATTTTCAAAAGACAATAACTACCAATCGAGCGTTCATGCGTATTTAAAAGGTCACGCAAATATTTATCCACTAGGTTTCCTATTTTATTTCACGATATCTATCGATATTTCGTATCGACGATACCCTCATTTGTGTTGGTCCGATTGATCGCTTCTGGATCAAAGTTTTCCTTTTCATTTGTTCTTTTTTTTTTTTTATTTCCTTTTTCTTTAGTGTACGTGTTTATACGACATACCTACGCATTTTATCGATAGATCATTTATCAAAAGGACACGTATCGAAAGCATAATAACCCCAGGGGACATAGAAAACGATAAATACATTTTGATACGTTTGGTTGTATTTTATTTTTCGTAAATATGATATTCTAGAAAATATATCCGATTAAATTTAGAGCTTTTGTACCTACTCGAAACGATTATTTATAACATCGCGTTTATCTACTATGTTTTCTTTATAGATTTAATTGCGAATAATGTATGGGATGAAAGGATACCTATAGAACGTTAAACATTAAAAATAAAATATTTAGATGTACGTACATTTAAAATGAAAACAAAATCTGAAAATATTATACTGTCAAAATATTAACGCGAGGAATGAAAGGAAGGTTTATGAAAAATTAAAAGTAAAACATATTTTACAATCTAAAAAAAAAAAAAAAAAAAAAAAAAACAAATAAGAAAAAACACAAATACATTATGCTACTCACAAATGTCATGTGAATAGTAACGAAAGAAAGCTCTTATAAATATTAAAAATAAGAGAAACTATTTTAAATATAGAGAAAAGAAAAAAATTTCAAAATGTATTAATATATCTACATCTATATCTGTCTATCCATCTATCCCACTACACACACACACACACGCGCGCGCGCATATGTGTACGTGAATGTATTTATTTAAGTAGCATACGGTTAAAAGAGAAGTCAAGTTAATCGCAGGTAATATTTATACGTATTCTACTGAGATTTAGATGACGGCCGGTCGAAAGGACATAAAGGGGAGGGAAGGGCGGAGGATGAGGATAAGGGGGAGGGAGAGGGGAGGTCAAAGAGGGTGCGAGGAAAACGTCAAGAAAGATCTCGCGAGTAATCCTCCCCTCGTGTCGAGCGTCCCCTCTGGCGTGTTAAGTCCCTAGTAATCCGCCCTCGTGATTTCGATGTTCCGAGTCGAGGGTCCTGCGGCAATTTAGTAACACCAACGAGAGAAGAGAACCGATATACCGTGCACGATGTGTACCGCTCGGTCGAGGATGATTTAACGATGGGCTAAACTGTGGCTGCCTTGCTTTAAAGGGGCAGGAGGGAGGGAGGATGGAACGAGGCGGGGGGGGACACGCGTAATTTCGAGCCACGTGGGCGGACGCACGTACACTTAAACGAAATTAATATGTCGCATAGATGTAACACGTAGAAACGAACGAGACACGTGCTTCGTAATTTGTTTCCTATCTTTCTCTCTCTCTCTCTCTCTCTCTCTCATTCTTTTCTTCTCTCTTTATAATTCAAATTTTTATAATTTTTAAATTTGATATTTAAGATTATTAAAATTTAAATTTAATTAATACATTTTGTTATATAGATATTATATTGTATTAAAAAATGATATTAAATTGAATAAATGATTGTATTATGTAGGTACATATAATTTATTTTTCTGTATTATATACCAAATATATATATATATATATATATATATATATATATATATATATATATATATATATATATATATAGTAATTATAGTAATTATTATAATTCATAAAAAAATAAAGAAATACTGAAATTTAATAGTATTATATATCGTAATAATTTAAATTTAAATTTATTAAAATTAAAACAAAAGAGAGAGAGAAAGAGAGAGAGAGAGAGAGAGAGAGAGAGAGAAGGAAAAAGAAAAGATTCCTAGTCTTCTTCAAGTTCGTTTAATATTTTTCATAGCCTTATTAAAATGCTTCACCTATCGCAAAGTTTCTCGCTAAGTATAGGCGATAATATCGACCATGAGGATTTATTACCAGAGATACAAGGACATACCGCGTGGAAAGTAAAAGAAATCATCATTTTTCTTCGACTTTGATGAAACCGACTACGATATGGCGTAACGAGAGAGTGATTTAGACCGCAAGATCTCTCTCTCTCTCTCTCTCTCTCTCTCTCTCTTCTCTTTCTCTCTTTCTCTACTAGCACTAACTCCTTCCACGATAAATATTTCTCAACAATGTATGCAAGTATATACATATAAAAACTTACATACACAAACACACATACATACATACATACATATGTATATACATACACACATACATATGTACGTAGGTATGTGATATATTAAATCGTCGAATTATTTCCAGCATATTCAGCGGTGCGTTATTCGTTATCGAATTTAACGACAAAAGATAGCGGCTCTCGAGCGTATTCGCCTACTCCACGACTCGTCAAAACCCAT
>OU426995.1:5914170-5931670 GCA_911387935.1 Dolichovespula saxonica | reverse complement strand
ATCTTTATTTTCTTCCCTTCTATTCTCTTCTCACGAGGTTTCTCGATGTTCAACCGGTGCCGATTATTAATCACGATCGCCTTCTCTCGCCTACAATAATTACTGTTTACTCGAAAAAGTTTTTCCACCGGTGGGGGGGTGGAACGAGGAGACCGTTCCGCGTGCGGTGGTAGAGAAGGGTGGGTGGAGGGGGTTAGAGGGGGTGGTTTAAAACGTAATTCACCAAGTACCTCGACTCCTCCCCCTCATCGCGTTTCTCCACCCACGAGATATTCACCTAGCGATCGTTTACTTCGTTCGGATCGTTCGAGTAGATAAGGGACTTCTATCTTGATCAGCCAAAGGGTCTTGATAGCCTCCGGCTATACGTAGAAATAAATATTTCTTTGGTTTTTCTTTCTTTCTTTCTTTCGTTTTTTTTTTTTTTCTTTTTAAATTGCTTTCACAGAGTCCCTTTTTCTTCTACTCACGCGTTTTTCCCTCCGTCTTTCCAAACTTCCTTTCTTACTTACGATAGAGACCCTATCGATCCTCTATTTTCTTAGAATCGAACGTATACTTGTTTCCTCCCGACAGTTAGATCTATTCTCTCGTAGGAGGAGAGTAATCTCAGTTCGATGTTTTCCAGGACAAGCTTTTCTCTTATTGCACCAGTCGTGGACGTCGAAAGATGTTGGACGAAGACCCACGCTTCTCTCTTTCTCTTTCTCTTTCTCTCTTTCTTCCCCACGAAGAAACGTTCCAAGAACGTGAGAGTACTCTCGGTGACTTCTCGATCAGAGCCAATGCTAACATACAAAGGCAACAGAGAGGGAAACTTCGAACGTCCAGTTTTTCTATTAACGATACTTCTCTTTCTCTTTCTCTCTCTATCTTTTATCTCTTCGCTAAAGATATGTCCCCCTCCCCCCACGCCTCTAAGGCAATATAACTTTTACTTTCGATTTTATATTGAAACGTTAACGATCGAAATTATAAACGTAATATAATGAATATAGATATATAATGTAAGCAATAGACGATTCGGTTCATAGGGCCATTATTTTACCAATACCGTTAGAAAGAACGCATTAGAGGAAACAAACGCGTTGATCTATCCCGAGCGTGTTGGTATCGCCGTTAAATAGAAAAAGAGAGAAACGGATAATACGTCGATTGGGGGAGAGTAGGTGAGGACAGGGGAGGATATGGTGACTGCGTTTACGATACGAGTATCCTCCTCCAAACAATGAACACGCTTATCGTTCTGGTAAACACAACACACAGGAGAGAGAGAGAGAGACGACTACGTCGTCGTCGTCGTCGTCGTCGTTGTCGTAGTAGTTATATTACACACGTGACTTATTACACCCTCAAAAGACTTACTAAAATTATATTAAACTCTCGCTTTTATTATTCCCGTTCGTAAATCGATATAAATTCCAATCAATATATATATATATATATATATATATATATATATATATCTCAGTATGATTATAGATAATCGCTGTTAATCTCGCGATGAAGTAACGTGATATGTAGTATCTCGAGAGAGAGAGAGAGAGAGAGAGAGAGACACGAACTATAAAGCCCCTCTCGTAAGGCCCCGCAAATGCGGACTGCCGCCTCTGGCACTTCGTCGCTACTTGCCGGCGACGCCCGTTAATCGGACGACCTTTGGTGGGGGTAAAGCTACGGTGCCGAAGAGTGGGGGGTACGCACGGTCCCAGCTAAGGAGAACCAACCGATCTCCTCCCCACTCCTCTCTTTATCTTCGACGCGCTAAGATATCTCAATACATTGTGTCGTCACTCCGAGAAAAGCGCGCTTTTAATGATCGCGGGAGAGACGCGCGCTCACGGTTTTGTTTAAATCTTTCCTTTTTTCTTTCTCCCTTTTTTTTCTCTCTCTCTCTTTTCTTTTCTCTTCTCTCTTTCCTTTCTTTTCTTCCTCTTCTCTCGCACTTCTTTCTTTTTCTTTTTCTCTTTTTTTTTTTCATGATAATAATTACGTCAGTATCTCGATTATAACCTTCGAACTTTCGGCGAATCTTCAATCTTCTTCAGCTGGAACGATCTTTCGAACAAAATTACTTCGTTTTATTTTTTCATATATATATATATATATATATATTTTCTTTTTATTTATTTATTTTTTTTTTCAAGGAACGAATGAAATTTACGGTTGTCGTAAAGAATGATACTTCGACAAGTGAATAAATGAATGAGACAATGACGTTCCTCCTTTTTCTTTTTCTTTCTTTTTTTTTCTTTTTATCATCATCGTTTTTATTTCCACCCTTAGGAAAGAGAGAGAGATATATATATATAGGTGGTCACAGTAGTTACGTGTGTTAATTAAAATATGTGAGATTACTTGTAAATTTAAGAATATTTTTTCTTTTAGTTTTCGTTCTTCTTTTTTTTTTTTTGTTTGTTTGTTTGTCGGTAGCATCAAACGCGACCATTACGAAAGTAAGTTTTCCCTTTAGAAACTCTCCCTTTCTCCAGCCCTTTCTCTGGCCGCCCTTTTATCTTTCAACGTGTTTTTATCCAGGTTCATTTTATCTTCGCGCGAAAGATAGAGCAAGTATGAAAAGAGATGCGCATGAAAGGCGAGTCGAAGGCGAACGTATATATCCGTTGTTGCTGTTGCTGTTGCTGTTGCTGTTGCCGTTGCCGTTATGTTGCTGCTGCTGTTGCTCATCGGCGAAGCTTTTAAAAGCCGAGATAATTAACCCGTCGTAGGCGGGTTCGTAGTAGTTGAGATGCGAACGGAAATCGATTCGAACATCTCCGATCTTCTTCTACTCGACGTCCACCAACTACTACGATCTTGTTTTACTATCGCCATTTAACCGGTTCGTTTAGCAAGATACGATATTGGCTCTCGTCGGCTACCTACCTTTTATGAAAGAAACATTAGGATATATATATATATATATATATATATATATATATATTCGACTTTCGATTATACAATTTTATAAATACTCCATTAATAAGATTACGGGTTAAATGCGTACAGATATATAGGCATGCATTCGAGTAATTAGAAATAATCGAACGTGAAGGAACGAAGTGAGATAACGGAGTTAGAAGTTTCTATTATGGCAATATTTCTCTAATAATATGTCGTTAGCTTGTATTTACGTTTAGAGTTTACCCGATGACATTTCGTCTTATCTTAATGTTATTATTCGCTCGTTACGATAGCTTAATCGGAAACCGCTTAAATTTGTCGTTGTCAATTACCTTCACATTTCCGCACGAGATCCGACTTACGTTACCGGTTACAAATAAAGTATTTCGGATTTTCTTACGTAGACGAGCGATCGAAATTTCAATTGTCGAAATTTTTAGAGAGGCAAAACGAAAAGTCACAGGATATTGTGGAAACGCTAAAGGAAGAGAGAGAGAGAGAGAGAGAGAGAGAGAGAGAGAGAGGGGAAATTAAATCCGACCATTTATGGTTATTATCGGGGTACTATCGATTACGTGCTGCGCCGTATAAATGATTCTGATTCTGACACGTTATTGAGCGCTTCTCGTTCGGAAATATTCGTTGCTGACATACGCTTTTAATCAATAATGGATAGATCGAGCTATAATTGTTCTCTCTTACTTTCTTTCTTTTTTTTTTTTTTTCACGAGCGATCATGCGTCATATAAACGTTTATAAATTTTGTAATAATATTGTTATGGAGCATCAATGTCATCGAAAAAAAACCTAATTACTTGCTTACATTATCATCCATCTCACTATTAATTTATTATAAACTCAATATAATTTATTATCAATTAAATTACTCGTATTATCACTGGAACCAATAAATGCGTTCAAATTTTTTATTTTAATATAATATACTCTGGAATCATGATCATTAAGAATAAACAAATTAAAACCCGTTTTCCTTCAATTATTATTATTATTATTATTATTGTAAAAATGAAATTAAAAATAATAACGAGTAATACCGTTCTCTTTTCTTCTTTCCTTTTCCCTCAAATTGACGTAAGTGGTATGAATAGATCAGTAGTTTCAGCGTTAACAATATGATTCACAATCCTCGCCAATAAGAACTTTCTATTCATTTTTTTTTTTTTTTTTATTACAATTATTATTATTATTATTTATTATTATCTGAAATTAAACGCGGAACGAGCGAGTTCGGTCGTATGGAATGACGCGTAACGAAGCGGGTTAGAACTATAGAAAGGATGAAATGCATTGATTTGGAGAAAATCGGAAAAATCGGGGAAAATCGCTATTCCAAGACAGCAAATAAGGGTCGTACGTGATTTACAGATCGCTTCACACTCGAAACCGACGAGTTTGACAATGCGACAAGAATCGATACGATATATAGGTATATAAATACTATATGTATATTTGTGTGTGTATATTTGTATGTATAGGTAGCATTATACCTGGTGGTACTCGAGAGCATATGTGCGATGCTCGTAAACTACACTGACAACAATGCTGACTCTTCGGTCTGATTGTCATTATTCCACGAGAGTGTATATATATATATATATATATATGTATACATGTATATATATGCGTGTGTATTTGTACATACGAACTTAGGTACAGGGTGACGTGAATTCCACGTTAAAGTCGACGACCTTAGAACGTCCTGTGGTTTCCTGTGTGATCCTCTTCAACGCAATATGCGTATGATTCAATAAAGCTACAATAGCAAATATTAATAGCAACGAACCGTAAAAATTTGCCCACCTTCGTGGTTTCTCTTTTTTTCTTTATTTTCTCTCTCTCTCTCTCTCTCTCTCTCTCTCTCTCTCTCTCTCTTTCGCTTCACGTTCTTCCTCCTTTTAATTTTCTAAAGAGTCGACTCGTAAGAACTCTGACATCAGGTTTACCGCTTAATGACACTAAAAGACGACGAAACCTTTTACGATAAAGGATCCTTATTATCGTTGTCAATTCCAATAAGGTAAAAGAACCAATGACGAACGCGAAAGGACTTTCTAATTGTAAAATTTAACAGACGAAATTTTTTGTCCATCTTTTTTCTCTTTACTTTTCCATCATCGCTTCGCCATTATATACATTATATGACAAATTTTTCTCTCTCGTTTCTATTTCTTTCTTTTTTTTTCTTTTTTGTTTTTCAATTTATTTCTCGAAATAATACTTTCAATACAAACAAAAAAAAAAAAAACAAGAATAATGAGAGAGAATATCGTTCATCCGTCATCGTATTACGTTCTCTCGGGTGTACGATATAATTACGATTTGGAAACGGGAGATATGAAAAGTTAAGTGGGATCCTAAAAAAGGACTTGAGAGACTCGTTGGCTTACGAGCTTCTCCCGTGCTTGTAGAGGACAGGGCTGTTTCACGATTGGAGAAGGTACGCGCATGCCATACGGACGGTCCAGTTCTACCAGTGAGAGAGAGAGAGAGAGAGAGAGAGAGAGAGAGAGAGAGACTCTCGAGGGTCGATTCTCTCTTTCTCTCTGTCTCGCTATCTCTGTTACCCTCACCTCTACAAGTCAACCTACCTACCTACCTACCTATCTATCTATCTACCTATCTACCTACCTACCTACCTACCTACTCACCTACTCGCAACAAGCAGCGCATAGCTGCTTGTCCGAGCTGCTACTCGTATGGCTGCTATGCGTCTATCCATTCACTTCGAGAGACGAAGCTGTCCCGTTTCTCTGCGGTACTCTCATCTCGTAACGCTTTAGTACTCTCTATCTAAATGAACGTAAGTATCTAACAGTCTGCGAATAAAGCGGGGAAGAGGGAGGGTATGGATGAATCGAGAGATAATGGTTAAACCCAAGAAGTATGCGATTGAAGGTGAAAAAAGAACGGGAAGGTACGTACGTTCATCGAACGTCCTTGTTTTAAAGCTACCATTAATCCGTTAATAGACATTTGCTTTGGAATTTCCGAACGACTATGATGGCTCATAAGATACTAGATGATTAATACGAGGACAAAGAGAAGGAAAGGTTGCTAATCGTTGAGACGTCATCGTTAATTCGAGAAATATAATTACTTGAATCATGGAAAATATATTTGAAAGAAATGACTTTCTAAAAGGTTAACGCTATTTTGTTTCTTTTTTCTTCTTTATTATTATTATTATTATTATCGAAGTATAATAACTAGCATCGTTAACTACGTATTCACGGTATGGGTTGATCTAAAACGCTAATGAAATGGACTGGCAGAAATGGTGGGCGATAGGAAGTATTTTACAATATCTCTCTAATATCGATTGGCATGATAATTAGAATTCATTGGGCTTTTGCGATCTCCATTCATGTCACGTATTTACACCTACGAATCGAATAACGTGTCTACGTACATATATGTCTCTATTTAGGTACGTATCTCTCTCTCTCTCTCTCTCTCTCTCTCTATATATATATATATATATATATATATATATATATATATATATATATATATATATATATATGTATATATACATATATGTATATGTACGTAATCTTTATCCTCATTGATAAATATTTTTTTATTAACGATAAAAGATCATTTAATGATATTCAAGGGATTTTCTATACGGGGGATAAAAAAATCTATCTGTGCGAGTTTAGAACAGGAAGGTAAACAAACAGGAATGATACACATTTCGACCACCCCTCGTTTCTTCTTCATCGAAAAGAGGCGAAGGGGAGGGGGAGGGGGAGGTGTGGGGGGAATAAAACGAATGAGAGAAGGAGTGAAAAAGAAAAAAAAAGAGAGAGAGAGAGGAACAGAAAGAGGGAAGAGTGCGGTAGGAAGTAAGGAAAAAAGAAAAGAAAACAAATGGGGAAGGGAGAAGGGGTGGACTACCCTATGGTCTCATTCGTTCGCGGGGACCGTTCCGTCGGTCGTTTTGACAGCCCTTGACGAATTTTGACGCAAGCGACGGCTTGTTCTTCCTAGCCGTCACGAATTCGAGAAAAGCCACGATGGAATGGAATTTCATCGAAGCGAAAGATAAAAAAGAAAGACGAAGAAAGAGAGTGATGGGGAGAGAGAGAGAGAGAGAGAGAGAGAGAGAGAGAGGGAGAGAGAGAGACGGGGTAACTACGCTCCTATAACGAATCACAATCGATATAATAATGTAAGCTGCACTCGATCGTTCGTCGAGCTCGTAACGTTCGCATATATATATATATATATATATATATATATATATATATATATATATATCTATATGTATGGTTTTATATACTCTTTCTTTTTCTTTTGAAATAACGCAGCAAAAAATATCGACCTAATGCGATTCTACTAATTTTTTCCTTCTTTTTTTTTTTTTTTAATCAATTATTAAATCACAATGTAACGTGTAAAACGTGTCTCGAAAATCAAATTTTTTTTTTTTATATTTTATCGAAATATATTTATTTATTATTCAAATTGTTTTACTCTTTAAACTGATTAAGATCTCTCTCTCTCTCTCTCTTTTTTTTTTTATTATCGACATTTCTATCATTTATCAGAATTTTGTTTTATTATTAAAATCTTTATTTGGTGTACGAAAATATCTTTATGTTTATTATTATCAAATGTTACATCTGTTGGTATATATATATATATATATATGTGTGTGTGTGTGTGTGTGTGTGTGTGTGTAGTAATTTTATGGTATTAAAAATTGAGATTTGAACACACTTTCCCTCTTTGGCACGTATAGATATCATCGACGACAAAACGCAGCATGGTATATATGTACATACGTACGTAATACAGCGTACGCTTAGGTTCCACGCAAACGGCGTGTAAGTAAAATCCCGTTTAAAGGATCCGGTTCATTGAGTCGACCGAACGTTAGATACGCTCAATATATGTATATATATATCTATCTATCTATCCAGTATCAAATCTTTCGAGTATCTAACACTTACATACAAATCTCTTATGGATATATATTTTTTTTTTTTTTGGATCAAGCACCTTGTTATTTTTAAAAGTCCTTCGTACTGGGATCCGCCGGTATTGAGGTCGATTAAATTTTTTTGCCAATAAAAGAGTAAAAGAAAGAAAAAGAAAAAGATAGATAGATAGATAGATAGATAGATAGATAGAGAGAGAGAGAGAGAGATAAAGAAAGATGGAAAGAGAATATACGTCGCAGGCGTTCACGCAAAGAATAATAAAAGCGATCGGTACGCGTGCTTTAGAAACAGGGTCATAAAAGGTCAGGAGAATAGGGATGGGTAGGATTGCAGTAAGAGGGGAGGTTTAGAGGTAGAAGGGGCTGAAGGAAAGCGAAGGGTATTTCATAGAAACCTGCTGCAACGAGGGTACCTAATTCCGTGCTTTTATCTCGGCTCATATTCACACATACCTAAACACAGACACACACACACACACACATACACACACGGTGTTCTAACATATATTCGAACGTATAGGTTCGCATCATCGGGTGGACAGCAAAGAGACAGGAAAATGATGTGCGCGTGGCAAACGCGTCGAGTTATTAATGACGACGAGGGGTCAGACATACTCGAACAAAAATTTTCTAGACGAGACAGTCCTATTTTTCAAAATCTTTTTTCTCTCTCTCTCTCCCTCCCTCCCTCCCTCCCCCTCTCTCTCTCTCTCTCTCTCTCTCTCTCTCTCTCTCTCTCTGTCTGTCTTTCTCTTTCTTTTTTGATCTCGCGTACTCTCTATCTCTCCTTCTCGATTTACCCCTATTCGCTTCTACTTTTTTTTCTTCTTTTTTTCTATTTTTTTCTTTTTTTCTTTCTATTACCCCTGAACCAACACCCGCCCCATGCGGCGCGTCAAAGTTCATACTCGAAAGAATCACTTTTCCGCTCGGGTTTTCTTCTTATATAGGGGGGATGATTTTCTACCTATCGAGGGTTACGAATGTTCTATTTTTGGTTCGCGTAACAATCGATGAAACAACCCCCCGGGAAATTGTTCAAATTCTTTCGGAAACTAGAAGCCAATGCGTACACACACACACACACGCATGCACACACACGCACGCACGCGCACATACAGTCATATACACGTATACACATGTAAGTGTACGTGGAATATTGTAACGCGATACGATTATGCAACGTAGGAGATATAAATTGGAAAGTTAAATCTATGGAAGAGTTCACTGTACGATAGAGACTGATATATTTTCTCTTTTTCTGTTTGCTCGTACGTTTTTTTTTTTTTTTTTCTATTTTATATATCCACGCTGAATACACGCTTACGCGTTACATTTAACTCTAGGTACGTTGTTTCGCGTTACAAAGTTAAAAAAGCAAAAAAAAGAAAAAAAGGGCATCGATCCATCGTCGTTCGTACTAATTATACTTCGTATCAACTCTCAACAACGAGGGTCAACTTTATCCGAGAAGAATGAACGTCACGCCGTTACGCCATGCAGACATATTTTCTCGTTGACTTCCTCAACTTCCTGGATGCTCTTTCCGGTGAGTCGTGTTCAGTATGACGTCATGCGTAAATCGAGCATTCCTTCCTCTTCCCTTTATTCTATTTTTCTCTTTTTCTTTTTACGCGCATTTTATTTTATTTTATTTTATTTTATTTTTTTTTTTTTTTATTTCACTCGTCTCATTCCTTCGCACGGTTTTTTTTCCCTCGAAAAAAGTAAAGAGAAAAAATAATTACAAAAAGGGGAAAGAAAGAGGGGAAAAAAATACGGAAACGTGTTTTCTCCGTTCGTGATCAGAAAATCGGGCCAGACGCGAATGGATTGTTGAAAAGTAATTATAAAATAATTATAAAAGTTAATATCGTCCGAATAACGTCGTCCAAATGTATTCAAAACATTGTTCGCGCAGGTGTTCGATGATATTCCTATTACTTCGTAAAAGTTACGTATATGTTTAATTCGAGAGAGACAGAGAGAGAAAGAGAGAGAGAGAGAGAGAGAGAGAGAGAGAGAGAGAGAGATCCTTCGACGAATCGATCGATACAAAGTACCGCCCTCGAGTTTCACGATCGCAAGTACTGGTTCCTGCACGTGCGCAAGAACACCATTACGATTTATATAAGAGAATTTTCCTTTTAGTTCTTCTACAACGATAAAGTTACGACCGAAGTATGACGATCAGATAAGATCCACAAGCGTCCGATTTTAATGTGGCCTCTATATAGAAGATATAGGTACGATAATTCAAAGAGGGTGTTGTTCAATGATTTTTTTCTCTCTTTTTCTTTTTTCTTTTTCTTTTATTTTTTTTTTTTTTATTTCATTATTTGATTTTACATTTTACTCGTATTACACAACAACTAAAACGTTTATCACTTCCGAAAGCTTTGAGACTTCGATAATAATCCTTTCTCTTTCATATATAAAGAGAGAGAAAGAGAGATATATAAAAATAAGTCGATCTCTGAGTTCTTCTTTTTCTTCTTCTTCTTATTCTTCTTCTTCTTCTTCTTCTTCTTCTTCTTCTTCTTCTTCAGCTACAGCATATTTCAGTCGTTGTCACGGCCGGAACATGCACGAAACGCAGCGTGACTCACGCGAACGAGATCGTTAACAAGTGAGCTGCCTCTCCTCCCCCTCCTCTCTCTCTCTCTCTCTCTCTCTCTCTCTCTCTTTCTCTTCATGCCAGTACTCTATGAAGTGTACACTGACCCGATGTTGCTTGCCTGAGCCCAAGCAATAATCCCTTGACACCCGCGAGTCAGACGCATCGAGAGCTCTCTCCTTTCTCTCTCTCTCTCTCTCTCTTTCTCTCTATTTCACTCCGCGTGATTTTCTATACCAACGAGAAAAAATTAGCAAAAAGAAAAAAAAAAAGATACGAAAAAAGAAAAGAAAAAACAAAAAAGAAATAAGAAAATATCGAAAGATTTGAAGAAAAAATTGAAAAAGAAGAAAAAATAAAAGCAAATTATTCCAAAAAAAAGAAGAAAAATCATTATAGAATCGCACGTGAACGTTGGAACGTTGGTAATTAAGTATTAACGTAAGAGATATATTTCTTTGTTTGCATTTACATGAACGCGTAAGGAACGAGAGAAAAGTAGGAATAACGCGTATAACGGAACGAGTACGTAAGTAAGTAAAGTAAGTAAGTAAGTAAGTATTTACGTACATATATACATACGTATGTATGGCGGAACGAACGAACGAAAGAACGAAAGAAAGAACGAATGAACGTATGGGGTAGGGGCGGGGGTACGTCTATGGAATTATCTAACCGCGATTTTCTCCGTCCTTACTTTCATCTTAGACTGGTTCTACTGCTTTTGCGCGTGCGCGTGCGCTTTGACTCGCAAGAGCGCGACGTTTACCGATTATCTCTCGACACGGCTTTGACTCTATACGCACTTCTTTACGTTTCTCTTTTTAATCTCTCTCTCTCTCTCTCTCTCTCTCTCTCTCTCTCTCTCTCTCTCTCTTTCTCTTTCTCTTTCTACTTACTGTACTCGTAAACGTTAATTTCAGAGAGACCGCCAAGGCGGATTTCCTTTTAAAAGTTTCCTCTACTCTCACATATACCTTTCAATTTCGTAGAATTAACGGAAAATCTCTTCCTTTATGGTGTTTCGCTACGTACGTATGTATATATATATATATATATATATATATATATATGTAGGTATGTACATGGTGCACCAACTCGGCGAACTAACACGTGTTCAAACTCGACCTTCGGTATTATCAATGTTCGAGAACGTCATTTAAGAAACTTTAAAAGACATTTGACACTTTCTAATACTAGTTAGTAGTAAACTCTCATCGAGGAAATAGCCAGTCGTTCGATTTTATCGAATGTCAATAGTATTATCGTTACAAATCTTGCACGTACGCGAAGATGCGCGAATCAATCGAGTAAAATCATTCGAACGAGTGCATAAATATAATATTATACTTATTTGCGTTACGTTCGTTTTAACGTTTCTTAGTTGTTGGATCACGTGATCTAAACGATTAGTCCGAGTAGGGCATCGATCGATAGACTGATCGATCTCTCGCTTCCATCGTACGGTACTCACGTCTCCCTCGCATAAAAGCATATACATACACATATATATATATATATATATATATATATATATATATATATATATATATGTGCAATTTCTCAACGTGTATCAAAACGATTTCTCGTCTCGTAGAAAATGTTTATACCCGTAAACGTGCCGGTAGAGAGAGAGATACCTCTACACGTGAAATATCGTTCCGCGTGTTGATCGGTTATAAATTATTCCATGTTTTCCGTAATAACGGTTGGTTAAAATGAACGAATAATAATAATAATAATAATAATAATTATTATTATTATTATTATTATTATAATTATAATTAGCAATAATAGAATTACAAAAATTTTAATTAATATAACATAATATTAAATATAATAAATTCAATAATAATAATAATAATTTTAATAATAATAATAATAGTAATAGTAATTTTACCGTAATAACGGTTGGTTAAAATGAACGAATGATAATAATAATGATAATAATAATAATAATAATTATTATTATTATTAGAAATAATGAATTATAAAAATTATAATTAATGTAATATAATATGAATATAATATTAATAATAATAATAATAATGGTCGATTAATCGGTAATGATACTTCAATGTCACCATTCTAATTATCTTCTTTCTTTCTTTTTCTCTCCTTCTCCCGGATTAAGGACAGCATAAGGAGGGGGAGGGAGGGGAAGGGTTCGCACAGAGAGAAATAAACGAGCGAACTATGATAAGAAAACAATACGTTTCATCGGGCTCGTAAATTAATTCTTAAGCGGTATCACGGGCGCTCGCGCGTACCTACGTTAACTCGAATGCAGTTTATAAGCGTGGAACGTAAACCGGTGTCGTACCTAATAATTGATAACCCGAGCGAAACGATTTGTTCGAAAGGGGTCGTTACGATCTCTCCAACGATCGTATCGCTCTAGTCACGAAAAACACCTCTCTCTCTCTCTCTCTCTCTCCTTCTCTCTCTTTTTCTTTTTCTTCGTCTTCTTCTTCGTCTTCTTCTTCTTCTTCTCTTACTCGAGGCGAAGTGATTGCTTATATAAATTTGTTAGAAACTATAGAGCGAGTTCTTGGAATCGTTCTCTCGTACCTTCCACCCTTTTCCCTTCAATCCTCCACGGCATATATATATATATATATATATATATATATATATATATATATATATATATATATAGTTTCGAGTATTCTATCTAATCGCGATAATAAATTTCTAAGTTGTAAAAATGTCGATTTATAAAAAACGCGACTCGTGGGAGTAACCAGGTTTAAATCCTATGACAGTCAGATATATCCCCCTAAAATGGTAAAATACGATATTGTGCGAATAATTTGTACGTATTTTAAGGGTCTAAATAAATACTTCCTTCAATTTATTCATCCTTTTGGTACATCTAATTTCCCCCCTTTCTTTTTCTTTTCTTCATTCCTTTTTTTCTCTCAAAGACACGAAACCTGGTCTCGAGCGACCTTTCTCACCCCCATCACATCTCTCCCCTCCTTTTCTTTCGGACTGACGCCCCTGACGCGATTCCCCCGATCTAATATCTTCAAAAGAATTCTTTTTTCTTCCTTTATAGGATATTAAGTATCGATAAAAAAAAGCATCGTCTTTTCATCGACGAGATTGAACTCCTTCGGAAGAAAGGATATCTAATAAGATCATTTCAAACAGACAAATGAAATATATGTATCTTAGCCATTTTTAACCCGTTCGCCTATTTCTAAAGATGCACATTAAAAAAAAAAAAAAAAAAAAAAAAAAAAGAAAAAAAGAAAGGACGGAAGGAAGATTGAAAATTCAAAGATATCTGATCGAGGACGGAAGGAAGTAAGGCAAGGTAAGGTAAGAACCACCATGAGAGAACGAATAACGGACTCCATTTCATGGGGGGTTGCTCCAAAGGAAAAAGGATGTTCTACTTTTAATTTTGATATGAAAAAAATAAAAAAAAAAAAAATAAAAAAAGAGACAAACGACCGGATGTCGTAACGCCTCTTTCCTTCCTACTCGAATTCGTCTTTTTCGGTTTGTGCTTAGCAAGCGTGGCAGGTTTAACAGGTACCCCCCCCCCCCTCCTCACCCTCTCATCCCTCTCTATCTCTTTCTTTTTCTTTCTTTCTCTGTGATCCTTAAAACGGATTTAGGACCTGCAGTATACGCGAAAGGACTCTCCTATGAAGAACTTGGTGCGTTATATCGTGACGGTTAGTTTCGTTTGAATGAAAAGTAAGACGAGAAGCGTGCACGAGACACGGTGGGCGTGTATGAAAATAATCGTCGCAGGGAGCGATCGCGTGTGGGCCGCCTTTAATGTTCACCAAGGGAGAGATCGAGTAGACCCTTTTCTCTCTCTCTCTCTCTCTCTCTCGTCCTCGTTCTCCTTCTCTTTTTCCCTCTCTTTCTCTCTTCTTGAACGGCCCTTTCGAGAGACGGTTGACGAGCGGACCGCTAAAGAGCTCTCGCTCTCTTTCTCTTTCTCTATCTCTCTCTCTCTCTCTCTCTCTCTCTCTCTCTCTCTCTCTCTCTCTCTCTCTCTCTCTCTTTCTCTCTCTCTCTCTCTCTCTCTCTTTTTCTTTCCTTTTTTTCTTGCTTCTACGTCCGCGCCTCCTCGACATTGCAAATTATGCGTAAGGGGATCGTGCTGAGATCATCGTATTAAGGAACGTCCGAGAATGAAGGAGAAAGAGAGAGAGAGAGAGAGAGAGAGGGAGAGAGAGAGAGAGAGATCGTTATCTATGCGACGGATTAGACGTTTTCTTATGGAGAACGTCTTTAACGTATTTTCAACGTGTTATAGACTTGCCAATACAAGATTAGCCTTATTAACACTAGATTTACGAAACTTGTTAATCTAACCATTTTTACGTTTCATAATTGAAATTAAAGATTATATATAAATAAAATTTACATACATAAATATCTATATATATATATATATATACATTGATTTTGTTAAATATTATTAATGCAAATATTATTTAACAATTAAGCACGGTGTAATTACACGACAGAACAATTAATATTTAGTGTTAAATTTACGCGTGTTAGTTTTATTGGATGAAACACTAGATATATGAAATTTGTCAACCCGATGATTTTTACGTTTAATAATTAAAATTAAAGATTATATTTATATATTTATATATAGATTTGTTAAATAATATTATTGATGTAAATATTATTATTTGACAATTTCTATTGATCTCATCGATTTAATGATGTGAATCGATGTCATTCAAACTGTTGTTTTTAATGTATGTACTTTATTAATAGAACGGGTAGCAGTAAGAATAGTTATATACGTGATAATACGACAAAAATTTAATGTTAAATTCTACGCTCATCGATGTGATTCGTAGATTAACAGGATCCATCGGTTAAACGCAAACTCATATTTCAAACATTAAATTGGACAAATTATAAATACACATTATTATTCAATAATTTATCCCGACTTTGATCGATGAGTTATGTAAATAAATTAATGCTATAACGAAAATACCGCATTTTAATATGCGACGAGTATTTAATAAAATTAAATATCTAATTAATGCATAGCGAGCAACGTGCAAATGTACTTGCGCGCGATGAGAAATCATGAATATTATTTTATAATAAATTATCTTCGCTTTGATTTGACGTAATGATATAAACTAATCTTATAAAGATAAAAAAAAGAAAAAGAAAAAGAAACTAAAGAAAAGAAAAGCCCAACCCGCGTTTTAATGTATTCGTCAATATAACGGAAGATAGATAAACATATAATAAACATGCTCATGTATCTACTAATTACTCCATACAATATTGATATGATTCTTCGATAATTTTAATTTTTATTTTTTATCCTATTTCAAATCACTCTGATTACATAAATATATTAAAAACCGTAAAGGATTCTTTCTATGAATAAAAGATCGAAGAAAATTTCTCGTCCGTAACTCGGCGAACGAATAAGAGAATTTCTATTTCTTTCTTTTTCTTTTTGTTTTTGTCAAAAAGAGAAAAAGAGATAAAAGGGTAGAAGGGAAAAGAGAGAGGGAGATATGGAGAAAGGAAAAGGAAGAAGAAAAGAAAAAAAAAGAGGATTCGAAGTGACTCGTTAGAGTGGGAACTTTGTAACGTCGATCGAAGGAATTTCGAAGAACGTACTCGGTCGTGCATGAATATTTGAGGGAGAGCATTCTACTATTCCATTCTTTTTCTTGCATTTCCAGAACCGTGTGTTCGCGCGCGAGCGCGCATATGTTCGTGCATTCATATGCATGCCGAGTATGCTACGAGAGAACCAGGGATGTTTTCTGAAGAAGAAACGTCTGCCGAGTCGATGTCCCCCCACCCCTCTCTCTCCCCAACCTCACCCACCCACCACTCATCATCATCTCTCTCTCTCTCTCTCTCTCTCTCTCTCTCTCTCTCTCTTTCTTTCTTCAATTCCCTCACATTTCCTTCTAATCATCGCGCTTCACCAACCGAGAATTAACATTAAAGTGACGTCCGTATGGACGTGCTCGATATTCCTTCAAGATGATTATACAATGAACGACGATGATACGGCATTTATCGTCCGATGTATAAACGAAAATTAACCTGTATCTTATTTTCCCGACTTGTCATTCAAATTGACAAGTTGAAATATATCGTACGTAGACATAATTCTCATAGATATTTACTTCGTCCCTGGTAGTCCACGAATGCCCGAGCGATCGATGAGATTAACAATTATTTATCACCTTTGATACATTGTATATTTCTAATTTGATTTCTTTTTTTTTTTTTTTTTCTTGTATTATTATATTACAAGAGGAAAAATAATACGGGAAGAAAGAAAGAAAAAGAAAAAAAGGAGGAATTAAACGTAACATTTAACACAATCGAATATTTATTTATAGAATCCAATCACACGCGCGGTATAATAACGCGATCGTATCAAATATAGCAATAGTTATATCGATCAATAAGCAAGGGACTAATCGACATAGAATTACATCCTTATCAAATGAACGTTTATAATTACATCGACGCTCTCATTAAAGGTCGATTGCAAAAGGGTTTCCCTATGGGCGTATACACGCGCGCACACATAAACACACATACACGTATATCATCGATGATGTAATTAGTTATAATTTCGATCTCAAATCCGGATTAGGGCAAAATCGATTAGTATACGACAGTGTAATGATAATACAAAGAAGTATGATAATGGTTTTTACAATCATAAAATGAAACGGATTTAATAAGAAAAAAGGAGATAAAGTAAGAAAAAAAGACAAAGAGATAGAGAGAGAGAGAGAGAGAGAGGGGAAAAGAAAGAAGTACATTGACCAAAGGACAACGATTTCGATTGGTTTTCTATCATTGCGTTGTCATTTGAAACGTTCTGTACACCTACGTCGTACCATGTACACGTAGGTAGTACCGAACGTACTTATGCGAACCGGACAGCCTTGCCGTCAAGTATCGCTTCCACGAATACCAAGCGTCCCCATATACTCGCAACCGACGCAACGAGAGAACAGAAAAGA
>OU426995.1:5841670-5911670 GCA_911387935.1 Dolichovespula saxonica | reverse complement strand
GTCTTAACTCTTTCGATTGATGATGCAAGATATCCAACGATGACCCGATGCTTACCATTTCTGTATGACCTTGATCGATGCTTTAACAGGCAAGCAAATCGCGAATTCTCTCGTTGACAACAGGAGACAAACTAAAAAGGGAAACGTACGTAGGTGCATGCAACACTCCTTTCCTTGTTTTATTTTATTCTTAATTTTTTTTTTTCCTTTTTCATTTTTCACTCAACTATTACGTTCTAATAATAATAATAATAATAAAAATAATAATAATAATAATAATAATAATAATGATGATGATGATGATGATGATGATGATGATGATGATGATAATAATAGCAACAACATTAGTGATTACGTCGAGGCTACGATATACGATTTAACGTGCTTAACTTTTTTTTCCTTTTTATTTTTATTTTATAAAAAGATCAATCGAGCAATTTCGATGGGCGTTAATGGAAAAGATCGATGGAATTAATTCCAACTTATCTTCTTACATTTTATAAATCACCTTCGTGATCTCATTTTGTCTCATGATGTATATACCAACTTTTTTATAGGATCTCTTTTCCGTAGCGAGGAAATTTTTCTTTTTCTTCTTGTTCTCTCTCTCTCTCCCTCCCTTTTCATTATCTTTCTTTTTTTGTTTTATTTTGTAATTACGTTACCTCCCGTGGATCGTAAAAAGTTTCACAAAAAAAAAAAAAAAAGAATGAACGATCGATTCGGTTACTCGTAAAAATTTGATTGGGCCGAGGTGAAATATAAAAATATAAACGACAGCTTTTATCTCGGTCGTTCTAGAATATGCGTTTGACAACAAAAAAAAAAAAAAAAAAAAAGAAAAAGAAAACAAAAAAAAAGCGTGAGAAGAGTCAGTATGACGATTCTGCCGTATCACACGGAATCCCTCGAAACGATATTGTAATTTGTAACTCGATTCACGCTCCTTTATGAATCATTTCCCGGAATAAATAGATAAAACGATCGCAAAGCGAATCGTTACTGAATAAGATTGGATTTTTAAAAGCTATATAATATAAACGCACATAAGCATACAACCCCACATATGTATATCGACGGGAAGATTAATTAGTCTGTTTAAAAATATAATAATAATAATAATAATAATAAAGAAAAAGAAAAAGAAAACGAAGAAAAGGGAAGAAAAGAAAAATGTGCTCTTAATCATACGAAGTATTAATTACGAACTCTCTCTCTCTCTCTCTCTCTCTCTCTCTCTCTCTCTCTCCGCGGAGAATGGAGCTTGTTTGGCGTATGTAAATCTTCGGGACTACGATTACGTATTCCGCTTCTCTTTGAATATGAATGACATTATTATCGTTTCTCCTTGCTCTTTTATTAAGACCGAGAAACCGTTAGTCACGTATGTAAATCGGTCCGAGTACGCATGTCGAAAAGTGTTGGAAATGGATAATTACTGGACGAAGGAAAGAAGAGGCCGAGACAGTAAACCGATATAATTCTATCCTTCTTTTTATGGGTCCATGACGCGGGTCGTTCAGTGTCCTTGTTACAATTCTTTTTTTTTTTCTTCTTTTCTTTTTCTTCTTCTCTCATTCTTTCTTTCAGACTAGTAATTAAAATGTAACCTTAGTTCTCGTAAAAGGTAAATTTATCTCAACTCCTTTTGCGTTCCATTTGTTATCGATTAGAATGAAAGAAGAAGAAAAAAAAGAAAGAAAGAAAAATCGAAATGAAAGAACACGAACGATAATAAATATATTCTCTATGATAATATCTACATTGATTCGACTTCAATTCTAATTGGCGTAGTTAAATTTATTTCTAATCCTCGGAATCCTAATCGAGAAACGTTCTCGTAGAAACGTAGAAGACAACGACACCTTGTTATTTATATCTCGTTGAGAGAGAGAGAGAGAGAGAGAGAGAGAGAGAGTGAGAGAGTTATTGGATTGTCGTTGTGTATAGAAATGAGAAACAATAAGTGGAATTGAAAAGACGCAATTGATAACTTGAAGATGATAACAGTACATTCCCTTGTGTGAATCGAAAACGATTCAACGGGCCGTGCGATCCGTCGACGGATCACATTCATATGATGGCCATGAAAATTACGTTCACATGATAATTATGTATCAAACAATGATATTACGAACATGTTTCATGATTATGTTTGATTTTATATAAAATATTATATATAATATACATATCTTATATAATATTTATATTCATATAAAATTTATACTCATATGAAATATTATATACTATATATATATATACATATATATACATATATATATATATATATATATATATATATATAATAAATATATATATATATATATATATATATATATATATATATTTATTCATTAATGGAAAGCAATATTCAACGTGTTATATTTATGGTTATATTTATAGTTTTATTTGCCTTCCTCTCGTTTCCTCTCTCTCTCTCTCTCTCTCTCTCTCTCTCTCTCTCTCTCTCTCTCTCTCTCTCTCTCTCTCTCTCTCTCTCTCTCTCTCTCTCTCAGCTTCCTTTCGTAACTTCCTGTGGGATGACGGGCTAGACCGAGCGAATATCCGTGAGTGACACATGGTTTGGACGAACGCGTCTCACGCTACGATAATCGCGAATTATTTTAAAGTAAGAGAATAAAACAAGACGGTAATCTAGTTAAAAGTTAGCTATGTGGTTAGCTCTAGCTAGCTAGCACAACAAACTCCGCCACCACCTTGGAAAAATTTCACCGAGTGAAACCATCGGATTGGAGCTACGGACGCGAATCGATGACCTCCTTCTTATTCTCTAAAATGATTTCTGTGAATTTTCCCGAATATTATTTTAAATAAATGATAATCGAACTACGAATCGTTCTTCAATCGATCTATCAATTACGTCGATGAATATTAGAAATAAGGATCCGAACAAGATTTATGGTTTTTCGTTCATTTTCTTCTTTCTTTCCTTTTTTCTTTTTTTTTTTTTTTAATTTTCATTAGACACTTCCTCGTTGAAATCTTAATACTAGTCGAATTTGTCCTCCCTTGTTCGATCTATGAAATACATTGATAAAAAAAATCTATTAAATCATTTAAAAAAATCTAAACAAGGTGGATCTCCTTTTTCATTTTTATTCTTGTCTTTTTTTTTATTATTATTATTATTGATGCGATCTCATCACTTCGTAACCATACAATTATTCAATTTGGTCGTTTCAATCGAGATACAAATTACTTTGATGAAAATCAAAGTAAAAGGATTGAAACAAAAAATTAAAAAAAAATAAAAAAATATATGGATACCTTTGTCTTTGCGTTTGATGGATCTCATCTCCCAGCCGCGTTTTAATTTAAATATTAATAATAGTCGAATTGAATCGGTCTATGCGAATTACGTTAATGAAAATTGAAATAAAATAATCTGACGAGAATATGTCTTTTATCTTTTTCCTTCCCTCTCTTCCACATTTTTTGTTCTTATATCCTTTTTATTAAGATACAATCTCACCGCACTTTTCCCGATAATATTCATTACTACCTGGCAATTTCAATTTTCTCGAAAATTATTCAATATTACTATCCGCCGATTCGAATTCAGAATTCGTTCGAATATTTTTTTTTTTTTTTTATATCGCGAGTAAATTATTAACCAATATAGTCCGTCAATAACGAAAATATTAACTCGTCGTAAAAGAATAAATGAGTCTCGTGGAAAAGAAATGAGAATAAGAAGGATGAAGGGGTTGAGGACGCGTTTAAAATGGTTACAAAGTGAACTCTCAGAAAAGCGCCTAGCTCTGTTTCGAATTTTATCTACGTCAAAAGGCGCCTCGGTGTCCCGAGTGTCGTTTTATGCACCGACCGGAAAAGAATATCGGTCTTGTTCTCTCGCTTTCTCGGTCGACGTTCATTAGTATTCCGAACGATGCGTTTCTAGTGGCCACCGAGAGTGATGTTGTCAGAGAACGAAAGAAGAGAGAAATATATATATATATATATATATATATATATATATATATATATATATATATAATATGCATGTATGTGTGTGTATAAATATACGTACATAGAAACACGGCTCGCGAGCGAAATGGCTCGCCCAATCATAATTTTATTCCATATGCAAATGCATCGAAGCGCGCTACTTTAAAAGCAACCTAGTGCCAAAAAAGAAAAGAAAAGGAAAGAGAGGAATAAAAAAAAAAAAAAAGAAAAAAAAAAACAAATTAAGCTCAGTGTGATCGCGAAAGTGAGATAGCATTTCACGCTCGTTTACCTACCTTTCTCACAACACGCGCTATGCCTACCTTATTTTGATATACCACATTCCATTTCCATTTGTAAGATCATTTTAATCGGAGTAGGTCGTCTTGCATTTCGAGAAAATAATATAATAAATTAAAGAGGATGTTGAAGTAAGTTAGTAAGTAAGTAAGTAAGTAAGTAAGTAAGTAAGTAAATAAGTAATCAACTAACTACCTCTTGTATCTATATTTTATAAATAAGTATGTATGATCTTATAAATAATACGATTGAATGATCTCGAAGAAAAAGATAATATGAAATAAATGAACGAACGTACGAACGAACGATCTCGACGAAATATAATCATAAAACCGTTTCTAATTCGAGAAATTTACGAATCATCGAACGGTAGAATCCCAAAAGGATGCGCGTTACGCGCCGATAGAAATGAGTAAAGGAAAAGCAGAGCATAAAATAGTCGAACGAGGGAACGCTACGGTCTACGCTTCGTGTCGATCAGAGAAAAGGAGGAGGAGAGGGAGGAGAAAGAGGAGGCAAAGTAGAACGTCCCTCTTTTCGAGTCGCAACTCATCGCTAACTCGCGGTTAGTTCGCTTTAATATCGCTCTCTTGTTATTCTTAATAAATCAGATTCCACTCTCTGCTATATCGGGGGGGAGCATCGATTAAAACGTATTACACGCTTATTCCAGTCGAGAGAGAGAGAGAGAGAGAGAGAGAGAGAGAGCAATGGACCGAACGAGACCGCGTACGGCAGCGTCTACTTGTAATATCGTTGACACGATAATCACGATCCTTTATATCTCTCGATTTAAACGACGAATTCTTTAATGAATCGTAACGAACATGTTTATTCTCTCTCGTCAAGGATGATTTAATTCGAAATCTCTTTGGGATGGTTTATTTCGAAATTAAATAAAATAAAAAAAAAAAAAAAATATGACAGATTAAAGAGAAACGAAAACAAATGCAAAGGAGGAATGGGAAATGAGGGGGGGAAAAAAAAGGGAACGCAAGTTCTGATCAAAAAAAATTGGTCATACGTACCTGCAAAACAAAAACAAAAAAAGAAAAAGAAAAAAAAAAACAAGAAAAAAATGCGAAAAGGAATAAATAACGAGGAGGAATTGCAAAGGAAGAAAGTACGAAGTACGTTTTTACGAAGTTAATTTCTCGCGTAGAGGATTATCTATGGAAAAAAAAAAAGAAAAAAGAAATAACTCACCCCGTATCACCGATGTAATCCAACATACGTATCTTCAGCATCTCGTACGAATATCGGTATTATATCCAAGTGTTCGTTCGTGTGCGCTAGTTATGCAGGAATAGTATTTTGATATCACGTATAGAGTCCCACCAAAGAGAGAGAGAGAGAGAAACAGAGACAGAGAGAAAAAGAGCAAGAGAGTGAGAGAGTGAGAGAGAGAGAGAGAGAGATAGAGAGAGAGAGATAGAACGAGAGCAAGGATCGATCTTAATCTCGAATTCGACGGAACTCGAGAGGTCTCTTCACGAGGAGGTCTCTTTCTATATCACCAACTCCAAGTCCCGAGTCTAATACACAGAGAAATCAAACGGTACAACGTTCCCGATGCGATGCGCGCGCGAATCGAGTCCCAGGAATCGAAAAGGTGCGCTCGCTCGCGCGCGCGCGCGCGGGGGCCACATAACGTGACTCACGTTCGTGATAGTAGGCCCAGTGTTAGGTCTCCGCTACGTTGTTCACAATCTGCCCGATAACGTTATCGAGAACAGACCGTCTTTTTCACCGTTTCTCACTTATCTGTGCGACGAGAGCCTCGACTTATTACTTTTCCTTGATTCAAGACTTGGTAAGAGGTAGGTGGAGGAGGTGGAGGAGGTGGAGGTGGAGGTAAGTGGAGGTGGAGGTAGATGTAGAGGTAGAGGAGGTGAAGGAATTGGTGGAGGTGATGTTGATGGAGGTAGACGGTAGGCGTATCAGCCGGCATTTCGCGGCTTCCTTTTCAAGTTCGACGGCCTCTCCTAACTATTCCTCGCTATCTTTCTCTCTATTCAATCTTACTATGCAATCTTACTACTACTATTACTACTACTACTACTACTACTATGCATTCGTATTAGAAATTTCGAACTTCTGATTTAAGAAAATAACGTTATCCTCTTCTTCTTCTTCTTCGTTCTCAATTTGCCATGTTTCTCTCTATCTATCTATCTATCTATCTCTCTCTCACACACACACACACACACACACACACTCTCTCTCTCTCTCTCTCTCTCGCTCTCCTTATATCTCTCTGTTTTTCTTCTCGTGCAATTTAACACGATACACAGTAATCGAGTACGTTATCTACAAATTTGTACTTCCAGATTGAAGAGAAATATATCCAATTATCGTTCGCCTCGTTACTCCGACGGATAGAGGATAGAGAGAGAGAGAGAGAGAGAGAGAGAGAGAGAGACGATACCACACGATCCTCTTTTCTCTATCTTTGCTTTCTTTCTTTTTTTTTCTTTTTTTTTTTTTTTCTTTAGCTAGACGCCACTAGAGAGTCCTAGAGAGTCCACGATCTGGGGGGTAAGTTCATCGGTCGAGAATGCGTCGCGGCTCATTACGTCTTTCGTCGAATCGCGTCCCTCGATTAGCAGCAGGCCGTCCTCCGGTCTGAGATACATCGATATACCGTTATCGTTTGCGATCGATTAACTCCCCTGATGCATTTCTTCATTGGTAACGTATAGCGGACGATCGCGTCGGCAAACGATCGCGGAAGAAGGAGCTTTTTCGCGGGGCCTCCTATCGCTCGTTTACTCGATCACGAGATCCACATGGGAAATCTGGCGCATCGTCTTAGTTGCTCTCTCTCTCTCTCTCTCTATCTATCTATCTCTCTATCTCTCTCTTTCTTTCTTGGTTGCCCGTATAACTTCCTTCTTTTTCTTCCTTTTCTTCTAAAGAGTCTCCTTATCGAAAGAGTCTAAACGAGTTCTCCTTTCTCAATGAAGAGTCCATGTCAAGTGTTAGTAGACGATTTTTGCCTTTCATCGATTTCCCTCGTCGTCACTCGAATGACTCGACTTCTCTCTCTCTCTCTCTCTCTCTCTCTCTCTTTCTCTATCTATCTATCTATCTATCTATCAATCTATCTATCTATCTCTTTTTCTCTCTCATTTATTTAATCAACTTTTTCTATCTCTCTTTCTCTCTCTCTCTCTCTCTCTCTCTCTCTCTCTCCCTCTCTCTTTTTTATCGATCACGATTCACGCGTGTATCTTTCCAGAAGATCGAGACCGACCAACTCGAAACACTTCCGCGTTGATCGTACAGTTAACTGTCACTGTTAATCGTTAATCGTTACTACTTAACGATAAAACGTGTACCATTGAAATGACTATACGAGACAGAGAGAGAGAGAGAGAGAGAGAGAGAGAGAGAGAGAGAGAGAGAAAGAGAGAGAAAATAGAGACGAAAAAAAAAGAAAAGGAAAATAAAAAAACAAATCAATCCGTTTATACCTAAAGCCTTGAGAGAAATATCGTGTTCCTAATCATTTGTTTTACCTCGATATCCTTCCCTCCCTCCCTTCCCTCCCGCCCTTCCCTCCCACCCTTCCACCTTCCCGCCAGCACCAGTTCTTAAAGATTTATTATTTCTCCGTAATCTCACATATCAGCCTTTCCTCTTTTTCCAAATGAATTTGTAAAACGGGGTTAAGCTGACGAACGAACGATCGATCGATCGATCGATCGAAAGCGAGCTCGATCGATTGCTAGCAAACGAGAAAGATAGACCGCGACGTGACGACGCATCCAAGTGGCGGAGGACTGTTTTAGTGCTTGCTCGCTCGATGCATCGCCACTGCCACTCGGTTCCACCACTCTTTTTCCTTCTCTCTCTTTCTCCACGGATCCTCCTTGTCCTCCTCCTCCTCCTCCTCCTCCTCCACTCCTCCTCCTCCTTCTCTTTCTCTTTCTCTTTCTCTTTCTCCTCCTCCAACTCTTCCACCGCCGCCACCACCACCACCACCATCACCATCGCCACCACCACCTCCATCACCACCTCCACCTCTTCCTTCTTCACGTTCACCTCCTCCGGTCGCGTCGAGAGCACGCTCGCGAGACGAGTGGAGGGGCCTCTCGTGCGTGCGTACGCGCGAAACACGAGCCCTCTACGAGCATTTTTTTTTTTTTCTCTTTTTCTACTCCTCTCTCTCTCTCTCTCTCTCTCTCTCTCTCTCTCTCTCTCTCTCTCCGTGTCTTTCCCTCGATCCCGTCGAATGCTCCGATAATCTTTCGCGAAAATGTAAAATCGCTTCTCCCATCCAACCCCCCGCCAATCTTGAAATATTCTTCGAAATTTTCCATCGTTTTCTTTCTTCTTTTTTTTTTTCTTTGTTTTTTCTTTTCCTTTTTTTCTTTTCCTTTTTTCTTTTTTTTCTCTCTCATATAATACTTCTTCTTCAATTTTTGCACGGGAAGTATGATCGACGCGACGTTGATTAAAAAACGTTGAAAGAAATTTGTCACATTCGTCGTATTTTTGTTGAATTAAAGATACGGCGAATTTCGTTCTTCATTTTGTCTCCTTTACCATCAGATCTTAACACTTCTTTTTTTTTCTTTTTCTTTTTCTTATATAATGAAATTTCGATCGACCAAATTTAACGAAAGAAAGTGATAACTGTGAAACAGATGAACAAGTGCGTTGGTAATAATAATTTGTTTAATCCTTCGGCTCTATAAACTATGGAACTGTCGACACGCATTTTGTATTTGACGTGACATTTCGTTTATTTGATAAAACGAAGAAATAATAGTTTTAAGAATAACTTAATTTCGAGGGATAATATATACGTATATATGTAAATATCGTACAAGCTAAGTGCTCTCGAGATACCTTCGTAATTTGCATGTTCTTCTTTTTCAATTTTATAAAAAAAGTATGTTCGACATGTCGTTGATTAAAACGTTTATAACCGGAAGAAATTTGTATTACATTTTGAATAAAATTTTTGATAGATCGAAGACACGATGAATCTCATTGAAATATTTAACAAATTATAATGAAGAACAATTAATAATGAAATTGTAATCTTTTATATTTCACTAAAGGAATCTTAAAAATAATTCGATTAAGTTAGCAAAATCGACGAATAATTATAGATCATAATTTATTTAATCCTTCGCAGTATGGCATCGTAATACTATTTCTTTCTAGAATTTTCGATAAAATTCTGACGCGTGCCATTTTATTTATTTAATAAAATAAAATAAATATATAAAAAGCAATTTTACGGAAAAGTCATTTTCTTTTTCAATTTCACATAGAAAGTATGATTGACATGTCGTTGATTAAACCGATGTTCGCTGAAAGAGATTTATTTTATATCATAAATAATATTTTTTCTGGATTAAAGACACGATAAGTTTCTTTGTCATATGTTTTAAATTAAATGTTAGTTTATTTTCTTAGATAACGGAACTTAAACCAACTAAATGTTACGAAAGTAATCTTAAAAACGATTCAATAAAGTTTACAAAATTGTTGAAAAATTATAGGTAATAATAATAATTCGTTTAATTCTTTTTGTACTATGACGTCGTAATAAGATTTCTTTTTGAAACTTTTGACTCACCTCTGATATTTCATATATTTAATATATAAAACAAATGAATAAAAAATAGTTTTATAAAAAAGTTACTCTCAAAGGATACGTACTTACGTATATATTCACATATGTACGTGAATACGAACAAAAAATTAAATTACGTTAGACCAAGAATTAACAAGAAAAATAATTATAATAATTATAAAAGATTATATGTCATATCAAAATTTAAATATTCAGGAGAATTTTTAACACGAGATATCAAAATAAAAAAAAAAAGAAAGCGAATTAGATACGATCGCAAATAAACAAGAAAAATAATTATTATAAAATATTTTTTATAATCCTTAATCCTTTGTATTTATTTTAATATTTTTTAAAATATTAAAATAAATACAAAGGATTAAGTTTCATATAAAAGTTTAAATCTTCTCTCGATCATAGAAATATTCGGACGATCTTTGAAAGATGAATAATAGAATAGTCGTATATATCTATGTGTATATATATATATATATATATATATATATATATCTATGTGATACGTCGAAATTTTAAAAAAGCACATCAACCAAAAAAAAAAAGAAGAGAGAGAGAGAAAAACAAAATCAAAACTAGATGAAAATAATTATAACGCTTGGAGTTAATAATATAAATTTTTCAAACAAAAACGTATATCTTGAAAAATTTAACTGGCATTATGAGACGTCGAAAACGTGCTCGCGATATTATCGGACCGTAATTAAACTCTCTTTTCGAGAGCCAAAAGAAAGGAAAAGATTAAAAAAGAAAAAAAGAAAGGAAGTCGCTAACTGAATCTGGACGATAAAAGAAGGAAGGAAGGAAGGAAGGAAGGAGAGAAGGTAAAAAGTAGAAAAGAAAGGAAAGAAAAGATAAGAAAAAGGGGGAAAAATTCAAAAGAAAAGAAAAGAGAAAACTAAAAAAGAAAAGGAAAGAGATGAGATGAGATGTTGCTCGGTAGGAAAGAGCATGGATAGGTCTTACGGTTGAGACGTGGTTATCCAGAGGTTGGCTCGTTTCTTGAAGGAACTAGTATTATAGAGGAGGAAAATCGTCGAGGCTCGTGCCGTACGCTTCCTACGTATTTTTCTCTCTCTCTCTCTCTCTCTCACTCTCTCTCTCTATCTTCTTCCCTCTTTCTCTCTTTTTCCCTCTCGCGAAAAGTGCAACGAGTCGAGCAACTTTACGATCTCACCACGACTTCGCTTCGTTACCTCAGCGTTCGTTGAAAGAGAGCCACAAAATGGCTCTCTTTTCTCTCTCTCTCTCTCTCTCTCTCTTTCCCTCTCTCTTTCTCTCTTTCTATCTCTGTCTCTCTTCCTCTCGGTATTTCTCATTTTCACGGAGAATTCGAATGAAACGGGACAACTCGAGTTTCAGTTCCGTCCAAGAGTTGCTTCTTTTTTCTGTCTTTCTTTTTATTTCTTTCTTCCAAAAAGAAAAAAAAAAAAAGAGAAAAAGAAAAAGAAAAAACAAGAAAAAAAAAAGCCGCGAGAAATTTATTCCTCCCCTCGTTCATCTTCCATTCAAGAAGAGAATATCTTCTTCTATTATTTTCCCTTCTTTCTTTTCTTCCTTCCTTCCTTTTCCTTTTTCGAAAAACAAACATTTTTCAAATATTTCAAATGTTTCCTATGATAATACGTCACGTAAATTCTCTGCTTTTTTCTTTCTTTTTTTTTTTTTTTTTTTTTTTTATTAACGATTGTTTGAGTTAAAACAACGAAAGGTAAGGTGATACGTACGATCGTGAATTTTTTGAAGATAAGTAATCGAGTGTGAAATATATAGAGTAGTATCGATAACTCGAGAATGTACTTATCCAAGAAGACTTGTGTTTTTAAGAATAAAAGGGAAGCTATGGTTAGCCCTATCCGTGAGTATGTATTATCTTTTAGATTTTCCCTAGTGTTGTCCCACTCCAACGAGAGCCTTCTTCTTCTTCCTCCTCCTCTTCTCATATCTCTCGTTGAATATAAAAAGGTCATTGTGCTATTAGTCAATAAACTTACATTCTTATAATGCAACACGATAATAGAATAAACGGAAGAGAAAGAAATTAAAAAAAAAAAAAAAAAAAAAAAAAAGAAAGAAAAAGAATAAAAAAATTAACGAAGAAACATGACACCTGTTATTATACATATCCACGTTTGTGTATATAAAACCAACCGATATTATTTTACTATTTAAAATGAAAATACAGTCATAGAATCAACTACGGTTCGCAATTTTCCTAAAATTTAAAAATGTAAATTTATCTCGAAGTATGTTAACCATGGGAGGAGTAGAGATTCTTGCGTGCGAGTAAGGAACTTATGAAAAAAATAAATTCACTCGTTCGAGAAACACACGTTGGCTACCTATTGCTTTTTTATTTAAATTTTCTTTTCCGTCGCCCTCTTTATATTTTTGTAATTTTCTCTTCCGCTTTCTTCTTCTTCTTTTTCTTTTCTTTTTTTTTTTTTTTTTTTTCATATATATACGTGTATATTTTTTCTTTTGTCTTTTGTGTTCGGCGCAGTCGACATAAACGAAGATACGAATATTTGTTTGCTGTAGGCTCCCTCGGGAAGCCACAAGAAGATAAGCTTTTCAGGAAGTTACGTATGTATGTATAAAGTACCTCCAGACTGTTCTTTCTTTTCGGTTAGCTAACAAACGGTTAGTTCGGTTAATGCAAATAATGATTATTGTTCTTCTTAATCGTCCCGAAATATATCTTATCTTTTCTTTCTCTTTCAGTCATTATCTTTTGTCAATATATATATGTATATATATGATTGTATGTATATAAATCTGTATCAAATTTCATGTAAGCTAGAGGATACATTTCATGTAAGCTAAAGGACACATTTGATTTTTTTTCTTCAAAATGTAGTTAATTTTATTAATGTTACTTCGTTAATCAATGTCACGACGTGTAACTTTGAGAAATTATATATCTCTACAATAGACATAGCTGTATAAATTATTATACATATAAATATATTTATGTAAATATAAAAGTAATATAAATTCTTTGAAAAGTCCAAATATTATAAATAGATAATTTATATACACAAAATTTATATTATATATATTTATTTATATACATTTCAAATTATATATCATTACGCGTCTGTTTGTATATATATATATATATATATATATATATATATCACGTCTATATATTTTTTATATTATATCATTATCGTATAAAAATTGAGCTATAAACAAAATAGAGAGTTGTACAAAATATTATAAAGACAAAAAAACACGGACGGTCACTATAATAACTCAACTGTCCTTTATATTCTTATTTTTGTCCTTCGTAAGATGAAAAGCAAAATAAAATTCCTCTCTCTCTCTCTCTCTCTCTCTCTCTCTCTCTCTCTCTCTCTCTTTCTGTCTTTCTTTCTACATACGACGAGGAAGAATTTACATTACTATAAATGTTATGGTAAAGCGCGGAACGATTATTTCCCCTTCACGCATAGCATCTTCGACGGAAATCTTATCGTAAACGCCAGCGAGTCGTTAAAAATTTTATTGTCGCCCGCCCGTGCAAATCCAACAACACCGCTTGGACGAATGAGTCTCTGAGCAGGAGCTCGTTAAATTCTTCTAACTACAACGTCGTTGTCGTTGTCGTTGTCGTTGTCGTTGGCCCATCGATGAAAATAATGCCAATAAACTTTTCAAACTCGTCGACGCAACCCTTTTGTTTTTGTCTCACTCTCTTTCTTTTTTTCCTTCTTATCCTTCCTTTATTATTTCTTTTTTTCCTCCAAGTTCTATCTTACTGTATAATTAGTTTTATAACTCGAGTACGACGTACCAACGTAATTACACCGTTAATTAATAATATGTCTCCATTATGAAAAGTACAAAGTGTTAACTACCGTTCAAAGAAACATTCGCATCAATGAGTCACGATTAAAATTAATTTATAATAATAATAATAAAAAAAAAAAAAAAAAACGAAAAGAAAAATAAAAAACAGAATCAAGAAAGGCGATGAAAGTACGTACAGGATAATTGTCAGTTTTCTTTATCTGATAAAGGGGAACCAGAGGGGGGAGGGAGGGAACGAAAAAAGAAGGAAAAAAAGGAACAAAATAAAAAAGAGAGAAAAAAGGAGACGAAAAAAAAGTAGAAAAGAAAAGGAAGGAATGGATCAAATGGAAAGTTTCATAGTGGACGACGGTCTTCTTCCCTCTTACTCCAGAGGGGACTCCACAGGGGATATTAAAAAAGGGAGGAAGCCTTAAATATTCGAGCAACCCTTCTCTGAAGTAGAATCTTTCACCCTCCCTCTAGACGGGCCAAGTTTCTTCGACCGTATCGGTCGGCTAACTCGCTCTCACCCTCTCTCTCACCCTCTCTCTCTCTCTCTCTCTCACTGTGAAGTAGGCCGCTATCTCGATCGAAAGATCGACGAGGAAAAAAAATTAGTAGAAAGAAATGGTCTTACAAACGACCCCCATGCTTTTTCTATGAGGGTACTTCTCAGACGCCGACGATCGTATCTCCTTTCGATTACACATCTCGTTTCGATCTTTGTCACACCATCGAATACCTACACTCTCTTTCTTTTTTCTTCTTCTTCCTTTTTTTATATATACATACATACATACATACATACATACATATATATATATATGTATATATATATTTCCATCTAACGAACGTTTAACACCTACCGACTAATTGTACTTGCGACAGTCCCAATGAAATGACAGCTGTACCCGAACAAGCACAGGATCCACAGGGTCCACTTCGATCTAACAATAAGATAAAGATCGACACGTGCGAATTAAATCTTGATCTGCGAATACTTTTGAAACTTTGAATCTGATTACTAAACGTGGAATAAAATGGATTCTGGTCCATTAGTCTCTGTTCGTTTTTTGAATTATCGACGAGCAAAAAATCGAAATCGGATAAGCTGACTGATTTTTCTTTACGAATTATCTGTTATCGACACGAACTTAATAATTCACGAACTTCGCCACGTTCTCGAAGCTCCCTGACAAGTGGACGATACGGTAAACCCTCTCCCTTAAATCGAAAATCTCAATTGATGGAACTAAAATGAAAGCCAAATCTCTCGTTCGAATTAGGATGAAAAAGGTGTAACGACGGAAAGTAATGGGAAAAAGGAAAAAAGGATGATAAGGGAGGGGAAAAAAGTGAAAGAAAAGAAAAAGGTATCCTTGGAAAAATATCGAACGTTTCGGGGTAATAGTGGTAGCCCCTTTTCGAATGGAATCCTTTCGAAAGATTCAATTAACTAACTTCGAGGGGGAGGTTCAAAGGTGGTGGAAGTTTACGTTCAAGGGGTTGAAAGGATACACGTGTGAATGAGAGAAAAAGGGATGCTTTTGAAGCAAAGAGAGAGAGAGAGAGAGAGAGAGAGAGAGAGAGAGAGAGAGAAAGAATAGTCAATCACGAGAACTTTCGTTCATTTTTTCCACTCGTTTCTCTATTGTAAAAATGAGGATAACCGCTGCTAGTAGTGATGGCGATACAGCGATGGTGTTCGCAGGAGAGGGCTGGTCGTACAAAAAAAAAAATAAAAAAATAAAAAAGAAGGAGAAGAGGAGAAGGGTAGTAGTAAATTTAGCAGAATTATCTTCGATGGCACCCCGTCGTCGTGCTATCATTAATCCTTGTCCGAGAGTTATCCGGAAATTCCTTTCGAGCGAGCAAACGTCGTGGACGTTAGAACCTTTATCAATTTTATCGTGGAAAACTTTCGCGTAGCTTACGAACTAAAACAAGTTTAAAACGTGGTAAACATTCGGTGAGTTTCGTCCTACCGTAAACATATTATCGTTCTTACGTATAGGAAAGGAATAGCTTTTGTACTCGAAAAATCAAATTTACGAGCTCCATCCGTTCTATCGGTTCTGTAAACAGAAGAATTTGATACATCAAAAAGTTATCAGAAAAATGATTCGATACCGACGCAATCTCGATGATAGAATTTCTTTCTTAGTCGTACACTTCAAAGCGGCGAGAGAAAAAAAGGAAATAGAGAGTAAGGGAAGGAGAGAGAGAGAGAGAGAGAGAATCATCCCGAAGGGAGTCCCCAGCTTCCGCAGCGCATCCGTTCCCATCTCAAGGTCATCTCCGTTCCTCCATCTCTTCGTGTCCGGCCTACTTATCGGGCAGCAGTACTACGACAACGAATTATTGCGTAATCCACGTGTTACCTCCTGGTACAACTAATTTGTTGCTCAACGAGTTCACCTCCTCGTTCACCACCTCCTCCTCCTCCTCCTCCTCCTCATCATCATCCTCCGCATTCTCCTCCTCCTCTTTGTTAGTCGGCTCGATGCTGATCTCGATCGTGTTCCGGAATGAGGATGTCCTCTCTCCCTCTCCCTCTCTCTCTCTCTCTCTGTCTCTCTCTCTCTCTCTCTCCCTCTCTCTCTCCCTTCTCTCCTAACCCTCTTTCACGATGAACGACCGATCCTCTTGCTTCCCCACCCTTAATATAATCTATATCATATAAAAAAAAAAAAAAAATCGTGTCTAAATTAATAGGGATGGCATTGAGAAGGCACGACAACGTACGTAAAACGACCACTTGTCTCTCTCTCTTTCTCTCTCTCTCTCTCTTTCTCTCTTTCTCTTTTAATTCTACGAGAGCGCTGTGCCAGCTCGTGGTTGATAGAATGAGAGAGGAAAAATAAAATAAAAAGGGAAAAAAAAATAGAAAAAATAAATGAAAATAAGAAGAAAAAAAAAAGTGTTAAGCGAGTGGAAATCCGATAGAGATCGTGTGGTACGATCTACAGCACAGTTTTGCGGTTTACCACGAGCAACCATCGATTTTTCAAACCTATCGATTTACCTATGATATCGCTATCGATCAATACTATAAGGTAACTCAGCGAATAAGAAGCTTTTCAGTGCGTTAACAATAACTCTGACGTATTTTATTTGTCAAATAAAAAATTCGTCGATATCCTTTCATTATTTTTCACGAACATTGATATTTTGATAGATAAATCTGTATACTAAGTTGGTACTGTGTAAATAATTATTTTACAATATGTCATTCATTCTAGCACAAGTTACTTTTTAGATAAAAAATTCGACGATTCTCTTTATACTAGTTTTTGTTTTAAGAACATTAATATCTTAGTATGTACAAAAAGAATGATCACCATGTAAAAAACCATTCTATTGTGTATATTATTTTCTAAATAAATAATCAAATCCTTTTCATCAGTTTTTTTACAAGCACATATTGTAGTATAAAGAAAGTTTACGTTACGTAAATAATCATTCTAGCCGTACGTTATTTTTTAAATAAAAATTCATTAATTCTTTTTCGTTAGTATTTTACAAAAACAAGTATTTTTCTTTATAGTGATGGGACAATAGGGAACGAACTAGTTCGATTTTTTTTCTCTTTCTCTTCTAAAACTCTCAATAACTCTCTCTCTCTCTCTCTCTCTCTCTCTCTCTCTCTCTCTCTCTCTCTCTCTCTCTCTCTCTCTCTCTCTCTCTCTCTCTCTCTCTCTCTCTCTCTTTCTCTTTCTCTGTCTATTTCTCTCTTTCAACAGGTTAGACGAAACGACGAGGAGTAAGCGGCCGAGCACTTGTTGAATGAAATGCATATCCATCGTACACAAGCTCGTTCTTCGTTGCCTTTTATTCGTATAGAAAAGGGGGTATATTGTTTTCCTTCCTACGCCGATGAAATCTCGATCCAGCAATGCATCTTTATTTTTATCTCTCTCTCTCTCTCTCTCTCTCTCTCTCTCTCTCTCTCTCTCTCTCTCCCCCTCTTTCTTTACATCGATTGTATGTAGATACATACGTACGTGTGTATCCTACGTAAACTAAGTAAAGAGGTTTCGTAAAATAATAATCCAATGTTTATTTATCCGACGTTGAATCCTTTTCGTTACGCCGATAAATATTTTCTTTATGAAAGAAGCAAAAAAAAGAAAAAAGAAAGGAAAAAATAGACATATATATTTTCTTTCATATATTATATATATATATATATATATATATATATATATATATATATATATATATAACTACATAAGAGAAAGCAAAAGTAAAATAATTCAAGTGTAACGAAAAGTTATTTAAACGGTTTGAAACGAATTGAAATGAGAGGGGAAAGTTTCAATATAAAATACGAACTTAAAAGTTGATTTCAATTCAAAAAGAGAATATTATTACTATACTATCTACCGAGAAAATGGGAATACATCATATTTCACGTAAATCCTATAATAAAATGGCACAAAGGTCCTCCTCCCCTTACCTCTCTCTCTCTCTCTATCTCTATCTATCTATCTATCTTGTCCCTATACTTTACGTTATCCTACATTCGAGCACTTTCTTCATTGTCCTCCGTACGACGTAATGAACGGTCTTGCTCACCTAATTGCTAGGAACAAGCTCTTACTGGGATTACGATTTTCCTATATACTTTAAGAACGTTACACCAGCGTTTGCTTTCCTACGACGAACTACCCACGATTACGTATGTATCTATGAAATGAAAAAGCAAAAAAAAAAAAACGATATAAATAATGAACAAACTTTAAATTCCGCTATGCTATTTCTTTTCTGTAACGATTCATTCTCTCTCTCTCTCTCTCTCTCTCTCTCTCTCTCTCTCTCTCTCTCTCACTCTCTTTCTCTTTATCACACCTTCGAGTGACCTCACTAGTCACTATTCCGACGTTTTCGGAAATTACGGAATACAATTCTTTAGAATGCATAAAGGAAAATTAATGTGACAAATTTATCATAGAATTTGTTTTTCTTTTTTTTTTTTTCACGATTGTCACTTCGAATCTACGTATATCCTTTTGGAGACGATCGATATAATTTTTATTAAATTTTAATCTACCAATAAATGAGATAACAAAACGTATGTATCTAATTCACGACATATGTATTGACATATGTGTATTAACACGTCGCTTTTAATCATACTGATTATTCAGTTAATGTTCCTTATATTTTCAACGACTTACAATCAATATCCTCGTACGTTAAAATTTAACCTGTACGTCTATCCTTAGTGTATGAATTACCTTTGATGTAATAAAACAAAAAAATAAAATGTTCTTAAAAGACGTTAGGAGGATGGATCGAATAAAAACGAGCATTGTGTAAACGTAGATAACGTCGGTTACGAAGCGATAGTGCGTTACGAGTTCGGTACCATCGTTGATTACAGATCACGATTTCATTATATACTCGAGATTGTTCAGGATTTACGTTATTCTCAACACACTAAACGTACGCACTCGTTCTCTTCATCGACCGAAAAGATAATTGAATAGATAATAGTAGCCCAAAGTTTGTTTCATAATTCCTGCCTTTATAACGAACTTTCCAAATTTCTCAATTGGTCGAATTAAAATTTCAAAAAGGGAACATCATTGTAATCGAACCTAAACCATCAAAGTCAATTGCCTTGCATCGATTTTCTTCTCATTTTTTTCTTCTTTTTCCCTTTTCTCTCTCTCTCTCTCTCTCTCTCTCTCTCTTTCTCTCTCTTTCTCTCTCTATCGAAGAGAAGACGATGATGCATAATGTATTCGAACGTGAGAATTCACGGTAAAAAGAAACACCGCTCGGTCGAATGGTAAATCTCGAAATTGTAAGTCGTGAGAGCAAAAAAAAAAAAAGAAAAAAAAAAAAGAGAAGAAAGGACCAAGAGGATGAAAATGAGAAGATCTAACCTGTGGATTCCGAGACGGGCTTCTAGAGAAGATGCGCTACGTGGTGGCGACGTCTTGGTAGCAGAATTCGCACGAGACTCGAAAACGGTGGCGGGTACCTTGAGAAGATCGGAGGAGGACAGATGATGGCCGTACTCGCGACAGGTCCAAGGGTATCCGACGATACGATCATCTTCTTTCACACCTTGTTGCCTTTTCTTAGTAGCCCCCTCCCCCGCACCACCGGCTCCCTCAGACAAGTGTCGTATCAAGGGTCGACGCATGTCGCGTGTAATATGGATTATATCTATCCTACGTGTATACGTACGTATTCTGTATATATATATACGATGTATGTATGTATGTATGTATGTATGTATGTATGTATGATGTGTGTGTTTATATATTATGTACGATGATCTTCTTTTATCTCTTAACTCCTTCGATATTATATAGTTGTTATACTCCTTTGAACGACGTCCAGCGCGTTGTCGAGACCAGGAAAAGAGACGTAATAGCTGCACGAGTTCTCTCGCGAGACTGTGTGTTTACGAGCCTCCCCCTCCCAAACGTTCGTCCACCTCCTCCACCACCACCACCACCACCGCCACCTCCACTATCGTCTCCTCCGCCACCACCTCCTTCGCTCTCACGCGACTCACGACGAACTTACGTACGAACCCGCGAACGAACCTCGACGAGCTCTGCCTTATCGGCCGTATCGTTTGGCTTTCCACTTATCTAGATGGCGCCACTTTCGGTTAACCTAAGCCGAATTTCAACTCGTCTCACAGTCATTTTAATCCGGCCGTACGACTGTTCCGATTACCGACCGAGCAGAGGGAAAAACTAAACGAGCCTTTACCTCCTCCTCCTCCTCCTCCTCCTCCTCCTCCTCCTCCTCCTCCTCGTACTCTCTCCTTTGGAATAATTTCGCGATCGATGGAGCTATTTTTTGCCTCCGGAGATGAATAATAAATGGATGAGATTCGCGTTTGTTCCGAATCCTTGTTTCTCAATTTTTTTTTCCTTATCTTTTCTTTTCTTTTCTTTTCTTTTCTTTTCTTTTCTTTTCTTTTCTTTCCCATTCCTGTTGTTTGACAGGTCGAGAGATAGAGAGAGAGAGAGAGAGAGAGAGAGAGAAAGATCGCTTTTTCTTTTTTCTCTTTCTCTATCCTCTATTCTCCGCGTAAATGTACCTAACCTAAATACTGGTAACTTCTCGAGATATATACGTGTATATGCATGCATGTAAATTCTCCAACTACTTTTTAAACTGGATAATTAATGAATTACGAAATCTATACTAAAGAAGTTCGTTAATTCTTTTAAATAGAATTCAATACATACGTGTATGTACATATATGTATATATATATATATATATATATATGTACGATGATGCGTATCGTAACGTAAAGTTAGAGAGAAAGAGAGAGAGAGAGAGAGAGAAAGAAAAAATAAGTAGAAAAAGAAAAAGAAGAAGAAAAAGAAAAAGGACGAGTTACGAAAGAAAGTGCGACGTAACGAGTAAAAAGTCATTAGACGTCATTATAATATATTCTTCGTCGACTAGACATCGAGGACTCGTGATAGGACTAAGGAAGGAGAAACACACACACAGAGAGGGGGTGGAGAGATAGAGAGAGAGAGAGACAGATAGACAACAGACAGATAGAAAGAGAGAAAAAGAGAGAGAGAGAGAGAAATAGAGAGAATCGCGAGAGTGCGTCATTTTCTTCGTGTCATTAGGCGAACATTACGTAAGTAAAGGTATTCCTTCACGATTTAGAGAGGAGATGTTGAAGTCAAAGAATGCGCTGAGATCATTATCCATTATAATATCTTTAGAGATCTTGTCGTCTTTGCGTTCTTTCGTCCTGTCAGGTAGCCATTTTGAATTTTCCAGTTCGCTGCGAATGTGAACCGCACGAAGGAGCATATTAAAGCACGCGTACTATACTTAACTCTTCTCGAATGACTCACTTTCTCGCTCGCTATCATTTCCACCATCTCCTCCATCACCTCCTTCACCTCCTCCTACTCCTCCTACTTCTCTTTCGTATTTCTCTCCAATGAGTTTTTATTTCTTACCTAATTACACCTTCGCACTCGGCGTACCTTTATATGGTTCTCGTCCAACGCGATCGAATTTATTTATTTTTTTGTTTTGTTACTGTTGTTCGTTCGTTTTTTCCCTTTTCTTTTCTTTTCTTTTTTTTTTTTTGTTCCTCCCCCTCGAGCTCTCCCACGAAGTTCTTTTCTCGTACGAAAAAAACGTTCGTCGCATTTTTTCATAATTTCCACGAAAAAAGATTGGCTTAGGATAGAGCTCACCCATCGCGCCGGTAAAGCAAACAATTTTATTTTTTTTCGAAACTTGCCTCCTCGTGATAAAATATATTCGCATAACGATTCAACGTGGTAACATTTCTTAAAGATTAATAATAATAATAATAATGATAATAATAATGATGATGATAATAATAATAATAATAATAATAATAATAATAATAATAATAATAATATCGATTATTAATAATAATTAATAATGATAATGATGATGATGATAATAATAATAAATGATGAAGATGATAATGGCGATAGTAACGGCAATGAAGATAAATAAACGTAAAGGGAATAGAAGTTTCGCGTAAATTCATTCAAATCTTATTAGATACCTGAAGCATGCGCGCATTTGTTTCTTCTTCCTATTCCATTTTCATCTCTGTTCCTTTTCCTTCTCTGTACCTTTTTTCTTTTATTATTTTTTTTTTCCTTTTCATTCGATGTAAAAGAAAGATGGATTTGGTATCTTATAGTCTTTCGTAAGAGAAAATTAGGGTTGGAATGTTCGATAAAAAATAGACGATTGTTTGGACGAATCGTGTATGTAGGTTAAGGTAGAAGATCGTTTGGACGTTTAAGCAGGCTAAACGAGAATAAAGATGAGGGATGAGCGATTGAGGATGGAGGGAGGGGTGGGGCCAGAAAGAAAGAAAGAAAGAAAGAAAGAAAAAAAAAAGAAGAAAAGAACCCTGGGAAAAAGAATGGGGTAATGGGAGAGGATCTTCAATTTGGAGGCTGACTAATCAACGCTAATCAACGACTGCGATCGATCAATAAACGAACCGAGAATTTCTGACTGATCTTTTTTCTATTTATATCCGTTACAACAAGAGTAAACGTGTTATTCCGTGTTCAACAGTAACAGTGGTGGTAGTGACAGTAATAGTAGTAGTAGTAGCAGTGGTAGTAGTGGTGGTAGTAGTAGTAGTAATAGTAATAGTATTACTATAGTAATAGTGGTAATAGTAGTAGTAGGCGTAATCGTAACTGGTACACCGCCCGTGGCTGTTAACACGTAATTGCGTAACGCACTATGATCGAGCTACGGTCGTCTCTACGTCGAAGATTTCGCCTTAAAAAAGAAGATAAAATGAAGATAGAAAAAGATATTAAGGGATCAAAAGAAACGATTAGAAGGGGGTTGCGGCTGGGGTGTGGAGTGTGATTGGGTGGGTATAGGGGAGGGGGTGGGAGGGCAAGGGTACAACGTTCGAAATCGCGACGCGACACGTTAGAAATCTTTTTTCTCACTTTCTCTTTCTCACACTCTCACTCTCACACATACTCTCTCTCTCTCTCTCTCTCTCGCTCTCTCTTTATCTCTTTCTATATATATATATATATAATGTCGATCTTGTTACATCTTCGTTAAAACTCTGTTTCGTTAAAATATCTCTAAATACGATCCGTAAAACTCGATGGGATCGTGACAAAGTGTATATCGGCTGACAATTATTGCCGCTGCTGCTGCTGCTGCTGCTGCTGCAGCTGCTGCTGCTATTGCTGCTGCTGCTGCTGCTGCTGCTGCTGCTGCTGCTGCTGCTGCTGCTAAGGCTGCTATGGCTGCTGCTGCTACTGCTGCTGCTGCTGCTGCTGCTGCTGCTGCTGCGACGTCACTTAAGCCGATTCGTTTCTAGCAGCCAACCTGATGTAACATCGAGGCCAACCGAAAGACACGCATCCAGGCGAACATGCCGCCAGACGCTGAGCGACAAATCGTCCTTCTAGCGAGCGAACTCGACGATGAAGAACCGTTGTTTTTCGGATTATCCATCGACGCCATCGAGCTACGTTGATTAGCCTCGCGACTCGGTGTCAAATCAACCGAGCCAATCTCACTCTCCGACTTTCTTTCCTTTTGCTGCTGCTGCTGCGGCGAGTACTTCATACCTGAAGCGGAAGAAGCGATTTAACGGCCGTTCCAAACGTCCTTACACGGTTATTATTATCTCTCTCTCTCTCTCTCTCTCTCTCTCTCTCTCTCTCTATCTATCTCTCTCTCTCTCTCTCTCTCTGTTTCTCTCTGTCTCTATCTCTCTATCTTCGTCTCTATTTGTGTCTGTGTGTTCGGCTATGTGTGTATAATTTGCACTCCTCACCAGCAATTGTATTGACGCAAGTGTATTGGCGTCATTGAAATTTTCGACCCTATACTATCATACTTTCTAATTATAATCCTTTGATCTATTTTTTTTTTTATATATATATTTACGATAAGAATATGGATATAAAGGAAAAAGATATAAATTCGATGAAGGATTCAACATAGTAACATTTAAGTACCTCGTTGTTGATCGTTTCCTCCTTTCTCTTAATCTTTTATCTCTCTCTCTCTCTCTCTCTCTCTCTCTCTCTCTCTCTCTCTCTCCCTTTCTTTCACTCTCGATGAACTTAATCTCTCTCTATTTACTTATATTTACTTCGCGATCACGGAAATACGAAAATGTCACGAATCATTTTGATTTGTCGGCTTGAATGAAATAATAATAGTTATTTCCATCTAACGATACGAGAACATTTTCCACGAAAGTGGTCGCTCGTATTAAAAATACATCGAATCGTAGAGGGTTAAGATAATCGATATTACTGTAGATAATGTCAGGTATGAACGTACATATGTACTTATGCATTTACGTACTTAGTTATTTAGATGCGATGACAGATAAGAAGGAAGGAAATAAGTTGAAACAAGAAAAGAAAAGAAAAAAGGAAAGAAAAGAAAATGAAAAAATCATTTCCATAAACGGGACATCCCTCGACTTACAAAGATTTTTATTTAAAAGTATACTCCACGTAATAAAGAAAATATCGAGATCATTACTTTCAAATGTCATTACTTGGGTTGAGTAATTAACAACGATTTCTAAGCATTGTTTTACCCTTTAAAAAGAACACCTAACCAACGTCTCGAGTATATAACTATTTTGCGATCTATTTTGTAATCCTATTATAATCTGACATACTAACGAGATTTTCTCACATGTCGTCGTATTACTTTTTTCTTTCTCTTTGTTTTCTTTTCCATTTTTTTTTTTTTCTTCTTTTCTTTTTATTCTCTCTTCAACACGTCCAACCTAATATAGAATATGCGTTTGTTTTATTTGTTAAAACCAAAGGAACCACGAGTTAGTCACATTTTAGATTACGTTCGTGAACCTAATCGTCGTGAGCTTTCCTTTCAAATGAAATTCCTACGGAGCAATCGATTTCCCTCACGGAATGCCCTTCCTTCCTTCCTTCCTTTTGTTATTGTTTCTTTTTATTTGAACACCTTGTATCGTTTAACCCGTCAACTTTGTTTATCCAAACGTATGTATAATATATACTTCAAATACATAGGTACGTGTATTACCGGACGCTCATTCGGTCAAGGTCGACGCGAATAACGCGTTATAAAATGATACGATGACTCTTGGCGACAAGCAAAAGAAAAAAAAAAAAGAAAAGAAAAAGAAGAAAAATAAATAAACAATGAAAGAAACCCGACACCTCGGACTTTTCTGTGTATCGAGTTTTAAAAGTTGCGAAAACTAACAACAGGGACAAAATTATATAAATCAAAGAATTCTCGTATTATTATTATTATTATTATTATTATTATTATTATTATTATTATTATGAGAACGATTAAGAGAAACAGCTGGTTGATTGATTGAGATCGAGAAAGAGATTAAAGAATATTAATGTTCTTATAATAATTTCAATTGATCAGCAACGCATTTCGTTTTAGTTTGAATAATGTCGAAAGAGTCGGTATTCCCGTTTCCTGGATTCCAGAATCGCGTAGGTGTAACTTTGGTGGGCGTTTCGAATCGCGCTGATCGTGTTCCCGAAGCGCACGCGCCTCTTTCGGTCAGCTGATTCCCTAGACCTACTTTTTACCCGATGATGCAGGCTACGTATGTATACGTTTATATATACACACACACGTATATATATATACACACACATTTAGATATATATATATACACACACATTTAGACATACATATAGGGAGAAAAAAGAGGGGAATAGTAGGAAAAAGGGAGAAGACTGGTGGCAATACGTACATACGTGATTTTTGTATGTCACTAATATATCTACTATGAATGTATCTCTGCGCGTGGACTGGGAATCGGCCTGCCCTAAATTTCGTTCGTTGCTCGAGGCCATTTCTTCTTTACCCGATAATATCAAATCCGTGTGTTTGCTATCAGCCCTCCCCCCTTCCCCAGTTAAATGAATTTTGTATTGCTGTTTGAAAAAAAAAAAAAAAAAGTACAAAAGAAAAGAAAAATGCTACGAATACAGATAAGAGATTAGAATGTCACCCGTTTCTTTTATTTTTTTTCTCTCCTTTTTTTCGGTTCTTTAATGAAATAATAATAATAATAATAATAATAATAATAATAATAATAATAAAAACGGAATGAACGACCGACGTTAATCGTTTTCTTTCATTTTTCGCTTTTTCTCCGATGTACATTTACAAATGATAATAATGTAAAATAAGAGTAATGTCTAACTAATCGAAAGTATGTATGATGTATAATAATTTGAATTGATATATAAAAATGGAGACAAACGCGTTGCGTTTTTGTAACGGTCTATGAAATATGCAATTACAGGAACGAGCAATTGCCCGCGCAAGGGCAGCGACGCGACACGCACGACGATTATATACGTTAAAACGTTACCTTCGTTGATCAACGTATACGTATATGTATATGTATATATGTATATACACACACATAAAACATACGTCCGTTCGGTCTATCGTGAAATAAGTCAATGACGTCTGGCATAGGTTACCCGAGTCTATCTAAAATCTATTCAATGTATTTATTTACATTAACAAAAAAAAAAGTCCACGGCAAATAAATTTATTGAAATTATCAATGAAAGTTATTCAAGTAAAATCGATTAAGTCGCAAAGTTATTTTTAAAGATAATAACATAGGACGGATGAATTAGGCGCGTATCCCCGTATGACATAACTGGAAGAGTCCAAAATTCGAGAATAAAAGAAAGAAATTCCTTTTTTGGGACAGATAGAAATCGATCACTGTCAGCCTCGAGAATGATTATATTCATTATTATTACTATTATCATCATCATTATTATTATTAGAATCGTCTAGGCTCTCTAGAAGTTCAATGTACATACAATTATATATATATATATATATATATATATATATATATATATATATGAATGTATGTACGTGTCTACGTATGTATATTATATTTAACGTGTTTGAAAGAAAGAAAAAAAGAATAGAAACAAAAAATATCTTTCTTTCGTCTTTTTGAGAAAATCAAGAGAGAAAAAAAATAGAAAGAGGGAGAGAGAGAGAGAGAGAGAGAGAGAGGGAGGGAGGGAGGGAGGGAGGGAGAGAAAAATTAATGGAGAAAAGAGAGGGAGGAAAAAAAAGGAAATAAAAGAATATTCGCGGCTTACCTGTTGTTTGCGTACGTGTATTTTCGATTAAATTCCTAGTCGCTCGCTAGAGGAGAACTCTCGTAGCTAAGCCCGTTCTACACTGCTCCGAAGCGCTTCGTGTAGTGTGCTTTGTGCGAAGAGAGGAGCTGCGCTCTTGGTACGCGAAAAGAAAGAAAAGGAGAGAGAGAGAGAGAGAGAGAGAGAGAGAGAGAGAGAGCCGACCTGGTGGGAACGCGTTCCGTAGCGCCGCTTTCCGCAGCGCCGGCGCTGCATCGACCCGACATCTTCTCCCTCGTTTTCCTGCGCAAAGGATTACTATCTCTTCTTCGACGATTCATTTATACCTCCATTCTGATTCGACACCCACGCAGAAATATATATATATATATATATATATATATATATATATATATATACATATATATATACAAACATTATATATCGTTCGATTATATTTTCTTGAATATGTTGAAAATGTTCTACTAGAAACGATGACGTTTTAGGTCTACTCGAATGTCACCAGGCAATTGTTGAAAATTGTTGATTTACTCAAATGTCACGTGACGTAATGTTGAAAAGTTTCGATCTAACTAGATCTAACGAGAGAACGTCACGTGACAAGCATTGAAAACTCGAGATCCACTCGAATAGTATGTGACAACGATTGACATATTTGTGCTCGGTCCTGAGTATAACGTGATCAATGTCAAATTTTTGTGAACCACTTGGGTATCATCGCGCGACGATTGTTGAAAAGTATAGATCTAATTGGATCTAATGAGAGAACGCGTCGCAAAGGGTGAATGTTGAAAAGTCGAGATCAGCTTGAATATTACGTGACAACAATCGTCATATTTGAGCTCGTTCCTGAATATAACGTGATCAATGTCAAATTTTTATGTGATCCATTTGAATATTACGTGACAAATATTGATTATTTTTGTCGTCTACTTGAATATCGCGTGAGAATATAGAGAGTAACTTTTAAATCTATTTGGATATTATGCGACAATGTAAAATAAATATTATAAAATGGAAGCTCTTTGTTATATCAGATATCTCTACCTTATCAGTATTATTTTATGAGGTAGGTATAGCGAATAATCAGAATATAATATTCTTACGATCGATACGCAATTTTCCCTTTACTTTCGATTTCCAACGACACATATGTGCGCACAATATAAACATCGTCAAAGAAGGTTTCCTCTCGTATGAGCTTAATCTCAATGAAGCTAACGGCTAATATCTAACAGCAGCTAATACCAGCAGCAATAGCAGCAGCAGCAACGGCAGCAGGTTGGCCTGTTAAAGACGCGATAAAAGTGGTTTTACTCCGATAACCAAGTAATCGGTAATCGACTATATTTCCAGCCTTTAGAATTTTTTTTTTTTTTTTTTTAATTATTTCCATGACATAATTATGATTAGAATTGTGGTGAACGCATGCATTGTCACGAGATAAAGAGAAAGATAATAAAGAGAAAAAAAAAAAAAAAGAAAGAAATGTAAAAAATCTAAAAAAAATGTTCTCTCGACATATGAAAAGTAATTTCGAGTTGTTAATCATTTCTTGATTATTATTATCATTTGAAGGAAAAAAAAAAAAAAATATGAAACGAATAAATTATATCGTTGGGGATAAATCGAAAGGACTTTAACGTCCTTTTCAATTTTCATTTTTATCTTGGCGTGTTGCGATTAGTCAAGATTTATAGTCTTCTTTTTTCCCCCCTTTTTTCTCTTATTTTCTTCGCATTTCGATAATGCTATTTCAAGTACAGTTAAGAACTATTGCAGTTATGAACTAATTCATAATCGTTTAAACGTACAATAAAATGTGAGGGATATTTTTATCCATACATTTTTTTAATTTTTAAACGATGTCAAAGAATTGTAATTGAAAGATTGTACTCACTTACCCAGTGTTAGCGCCCCATATTGAAGAGTAAACATTTCTCGAACTGCTAGGACTCGTTTCTCGTGTGTCCGAAAATAACGTAAACGTCGGCTCCGTTGGCGAAATTAAAGAAAATCTGCCGTCGGTACTGTTTTTTTTCTTACGGGAATGAATATGCCACGAGTATCTCGATTTGACGATAGGACTTGCGCTAACGTTACTACTCGAACTCTGAGAATCACAAGAACTCAAAGGACTTTTAGGACTACGCAGAGGGTTCGAACCAAATACCCGAGTCAATTGCAATTTCAACGACTTTTTTTCATCTTTTCGTAAAACGCTAGAGTCACTACTCTTCGAATTATCCGCCGACGAGGATAGATCGTTTTCCATGATTGATCAATATTAAAATTCGAAGGGTTTTTCTCTTTTTTCTGGGAAAAATATTTACGAGCACACGCGTTGTCCGTAACACGACGACAAGTTACGACTAAATGAAGTTTACATTTTCTTTTTTCTCTTTTTTTTTTTTTTCCATCCAGTAAAATACGCAGAATCTAACCAATTCGTATATAAACCAAGATCGGTTTCCTACCGCTTTAACCGCATCCTTCCTCGCTCGTGTATTATCGTTCGAAAGATCTGGTTAAATGGTCGCCATACAATCTCATTAAAATGATAACGGCGTAGTCGAAAGTCGAAAAGTGTATTCCCATCGATCACTTCTCCTTTCGTAAAACTAATCTTTTGCACCAACAATCAATTTTCTAAAATAATCGCCTACCCATTTGCTACGAAACATCTTTACGACACCGCTGGGTGACAAATTAAAAGAAAAAAAAAAAAATAAATAAATAAATAAAATGATGTGTTATTTTATCGAAGAGAGTAGATCTCTATTAATGATAACGTGTCTCGGTAAAGTTATGATTTATCGTACTTCATCATATTACGAATGTCGACGTAACTACGCCTTACCAAGTGTGCAAAGGGGTTGATTAGAAAAACACTCGTGTAAAAAAAAAAAAAAATGTAAAAGCATTACAAATTTATCATCGAATCTGTATTCTGACGTTGATACGTTGTACAGAGAAGACAAACGTTAGTCGAATGATTCGATAGGTACAATGATAATAAATAATTACGGTGCACGATCAGCAAATGGCTCAGCCATCCGTGACACGAACACCGGAATACCTTCGTGAACGAAGAAATGGGGCTAGTTCTAGCCAAGCCCCTTTGTCAATGTACATAGTTACAACACTGTATACCTACTTATTAACAATAATAACAATTCATCACTATTTGAATATCGAGAAAACGCTTTTCTTTCTGTTTTCTTTTTTTTTTTTTTTTTTATAGCGGCTGAAGGAGGAGAGTCGTTAAAGATGAGTTTTAATGAAATAATGCGAGATGAACGTACGCAAGAAAGAAGATGATAATCGTACTAAGGGATATCTTGCGTGACATTAAACCCGCATGAGAATTCGTTCTTCACCACCTTCGATATCGCACAGCGATTTTTCTTTTTTTATTTCGATGCTTGTTCTAAATAAGCGATTAAATCCCCACGCTCTTGTGCTTTCTTCAAACCGGCGAACACCATCTTCGTGCCGGGAATGTATTTCTTTGGATTTTCCAAATATTCGAACAACGTATCCTTGTTCCAGGTGATGCCTGAGAAAATAAATACGATTAGAAATAAAGATTAAATATATATATATGTATAAACTGAATAAAATTGAAAATGTTAAATAAATGTACCTTTAGCCTTGTTAGCATCCGTGTACGCATAACCGGGCGCCTGGCCAGTTTTCCTACCGATCAGACCGTGTAAATTAGGACCTACTTTATGTTTGCCGCCAGCTTCTATCGTGTGACATTGTGAACATTTCTGTACGAAGATCTAAAAATATCATAATCAATATAATCAACAATCCTTTAGAAATAAACAATACTAATTATATATAACAAATAAATAAATAAATATATAATACTAATTATAATAAAATTGATAATAACAATAATATAAATAAATAATGTTCATTTATATACATACAATATATATAATATATATATTTTATATATATATATATATATTTATCTCACCTTCTTTCCCTTTTCTGGATCACCTGCTGGTACACCCATAGTTCTTGCTTTGACTAAAACGATAAAAAAAAAAATAATAATAATAATAATAATAATAACGATTAAAATAATTCCAATTAAAAATGAAATATTTCCAAATGGCTTATAAATAATCACGGTAATAATTCTCGAGAGTGCGTTACGTCCTATCTCGTAATCTATGTAAATTTTAGACTACTTATACTCTTAACTATTATATATGTACGCATATATGTATTACGTATTCGTTATCGTGACGTAGTTGTTACGTAGAAAGATGGTCGAGGAAATCATTAACGCCTGCGTCATCAAAAGGCGTCTGCTCTTAACGAATTTGATCACGAGCACGATTATTGAAAGCATGAAATCATTCTACAATAATCATTTATCATTTATAAAACGCAAAATACGTAATTAAAAAAGAAAGAGAGAGAGAGAGAGAGAGAGAGAGAGAGAGAGAGAGAAAATGAAAAAAATTTAATAACAATTCTTTCTTTCTCAAATGTTCTCTGTTCTTATCGTGAAACAAAATCGCACGATCGTGCGAGAAGGAACGCGAGCCAAACTTAGCGCTCTGTTAAACGAGAGAGGGGAAAAAAAAACATGGCGATCGCTACTATCTTCGTAGTATTGTTCGATAAGTAGTACTATTTGTTTGTATCTTTATTTCCTTCCTTTTTCCATTCAGTTTTGATTCATTCAAGAAAAAAAAAAAGAAATCACGATTAATCACGTGAATTATGATATAACTTGTACGTGAGTAACCGTACACTCATGTACATGGATACGTATATAACTTATTTCACAAATGTCGCTTATGTTTCTCAGTGTTATCTAATTGTTGCATTTCGATAAAACAAAAAAAAAAGTAAGAAAAGAACCAATTAAAAATATCGAGATATTCGATAAATCCACGCGCTTGCGCTCGCACGTCTTTTTTACGGTATCGACAGAATATGGAAGCGTTCAATCACAGATGGCTTGATTAGAGTAGATTCGATGATCACAACGAAAGGAAAAAAGAGAAAAAAAAATAATAAAAATCGAAATTAGATTGCAATAAAATCGGTTTATCGATTTAATAACGAGCACGGATTGTCGATGATTGATAGATAAGAAAAGTAGAAAAATATTGCCTGCTTTTAATTTTCTTTTTAAATTTCTAATAAATTTTAAATCTCTAAATCAATCATAATTATTATTCATATATATGAGCCGTTTTCACAAGCCAAATCGATTGACTCCACTTTTTGAATTTTTTCTTTTTAATTTAATTGTCAAGGCACTTGTGGGGTCTTCATTTTTTATATTCACAATAAATTTCCTCAAAATTTTATTATTTAAAGAACAATATTTTTTTAGTCCTAGAATAAAAAATAATTTTTTCGAGAAAACAATCTGATTAACTTCGTAAACAAATGTAAATCGTTTGCAATAATTCGATTCAAACGCACCAGGAACCAAAGCCTTTATATACTATTCTACAACGTTAATTTGAATTTATATTTTAAAGGGAATTTTAAAAAACAATTTATATTATTTCATTACATTTCTCTATTTTTGTTTAATCGATTTGGTAAATGAACGACGACATATATATATATATATATATATATATATATATATATATATTCGATAGTAAACGGAATAAAATTTATCAATTTTTTCTCTCATAACTTTATCGACGATATATAACCTCGTGGAAAACTTTTCATGTAATATCGTTGTTTCGTAATAAGAACATCCAAATGTATAAAATAGATTATGTTTCTTAACGATATATACTTCAGAGAATAGTACTCTCTATATCTCTCTTTTACGTTAGTTTATAAATAAAATGATGATGAAAAAATATCTGAAATATGTATGAAATGCCCTGTAAAAATGACAGAATAGATAGAATGAAACGAAAGTGTATCAAGGGTCAGCAAATACGAACAAACCTAAATACAAAAATGAAGTACAGTAGGGCATTGGCTCAGGGCCGAATTATATAACTTCACTCGCTTTAGATATATACACATATTATATATATACTTACATATATATGCATATATCTATATATGATATATCTATATATATATATATATGTTTAACAAAGAAGATACGTAACATTTCGTACATTCGATGAATTCGAAATAACACGAATTTAAAGAAAGGCGTTGGTTATACGCATTTCGTATATTCACGATCAAACTGCACGTGGTAATATATCGTGTCTACCGATGGCAAAAATTGCGAATTTTTATTGATTTCATCGACTATTAGTATCATAAAAAATTTTAATTAAAAATCATTTCGACAAAAAGTCGGAGTACGATGACGCGTAAGACGTCAGTTAGTCGATCAAACAAAATTCATTCTAATAATTGAAAAAAATGAATTATTTTACTTACTTTGCTAGATACGCTCGTACTTCAGTAACAGGGAAGGGCAAGAATCAACCGTTCGCTGACCGCGAATAGATGCTTCGATCGATGAATAAACCACCAGTGATACGGGCGAGCTTGTGTTCCAGGGTATTTCAATGGCTGACGCAACAGTACATTTAGGACGTCGTTACGAAACTGAGTTCATAGATGTCACCTCGATCGCCACGTGAACGACCATTGGTGAATCATCCGGCGCGATATAGGAGTCGTTTCAAACAAAGAAAATGTTTCCTCCGTTTGGAAATTTTTTTCAAAGAGATGAAAAGAAAAAGAAAATACAAACGAGACAAACAGTAAATCTTATATTTACAAAAATAATTTGTCAAAGGATTCATGCTTACGTTCATTTTTATCTCTCTCTCTCTCTCTCTCTCTCTCTGTTTTTTTTTATATCGTCTTTACGGAAACGCGGATTTATTGACATTTTTGTTCTTTGTAGTTTTTCAATAACCAAAATCGAGTATTATTCTTTAAGACCTTCACTCACATGCGCCAATGTAAGGAGTAATACGCAAGCAGTAGTACGCAAGCGGTATGACACAGGATTAACGTAAAAGATAAATTTCGACCAATCACAATCCTCGTCAAAGAAATTGCGCGAAAATACTATTTTTACGTGTCAAGCGTTGTATATTGCATCTCTTTGATTTTTTAATTGTATTTTTATTTTATTAGAACACAAAACACGATGCTGTTGATAATTTCAATCGAAATGTACGGATACGTAAACCCAAAATCTCCAATTCCAAATATCGAAATTAAATGCCGGAAGGTATGTGATTGATTGAACGTAAACCTTTAACCATGAAAATTTCATCCTTACGAAATTTTTCGTCGCTATGGTTTACGCCTTGTGTCGAAATATGTAAGAAGAACGTTCGAATAGTGAAAATTCGAATAGTCGAATCTGATTGGTGGATTTCCTTAAAGCTTACGTACAACGTCTTACGTCGATTCGCATGGAAGGCTTTTAAGGGAATTTTCTTCCTGTATGTTGGCAAGGATTGACGTCATGAATTCTCATGGTCAATACTTATCTGATTTCAATAATCGATAGCTCGTTCGAGAGATAAAGATTTTCTACACGTGACGATCGTCGTGTCGATTATTGAAAAATGTTTCTCTCTTTGCAAAAATGACGTCTAAAGATAGATAATTTTTAGGAGTATTTTTCATTTAAATAAAAGCTTGTTTTGCAAATCTGTAGCGATTATCTCGTGTAAAAAATCTTTATCCTTCGAATGAATCATTGATTATCAAATTTGAAGAAAAATTTTAATCAAAACATTTTATGACGTAAATCCTTGCATGGATACGATGCAGGTGTATTTTTAATCTCTATGGTATCCCATATCGAAAAAATGACTATCGTATGAGTTGAGTCTAATTTTAATTGATCGCATTACTTTGAAGAAACGGATAATCTATAGTTTGTTAAACAATTATTTTTTTAATGAATAAATTTATATATTAATGAAAATTACCGTCAAAAATAACGTGATATTTATTTTTCACTTAATGTATCGTTGTTTTTTCGAAATATATTATTTCATTATTTGCATACATACATGGATAGAAAGTTATTATTATAACGATCGAATTTGTAAAATGATGTTTGTGAAAGAAGTAATCAAGTCTTAACTACGACCTTGGTGACTCATTTCCCTTTTTAAAAAATCCAAGGTTTTCTATAGTTCCATCAATCAGACCTTAATGTTTTAAAATTAATTACATAAATTTTCACCAAATCTAGGCAATAATTTTTTTTCAAGGGTTTGTATTTTCCTTTTCCCTATTTACACAAATTTACATCCTACATATACTATATGTCTATATAGAATCGTGATTACAAAGTATAATAAATATAATAAGAGAAATGATATACATTTGTCACATTACTGTGTATAATATGTTATCTCCTCATAGCTATATAAGTATCATTGATACTAATGCATAATGCACGATACCACGAATTTATTGTTACTTTTTTGTTTCGTCAGCATTGTGATACAGAAAAATAAACGAAGAATGAAAAATTGCAATATTTGTTTGCAAAAGTGCCTAAATACATACTGGATCTATTAGTTTCTTTTACAATATTCAATTAACAATATTAATTGTTAATAATATTATACAAGATTAATATTATTAATTATACTGTTAATATTATAGAACGTAAATATATCTATTAGTTTCTTCTATAATATTAATTATCAATAATAGTAATTATTAATACTATTAATTATATTAATAATTATATCAATAAAACTGAATGTGTAAATATATATATATATATATATATATGTATAGTGAGCAACGTAAATATTCGAACGGGATGACAGAAAATGATCAATCACGAGAATAGCGAACAATGAACTGTAATTTATTGAAACAAAAGATTCTATTTAGAGCATCGTACATACAAGCAATAAATGAGCATAAAGTTTTAGAAAAACTCAACAACATATAAACAAAGTAGATAATAATTATTATGACTGAGTACACATAACACATAACAAAAGTATACGAACGAACTGTTGTATGACAGTTTTATAGCATTTTAATATTTTGTTGGGTCATCTTTGGTTTTTATTACTGCTCGAAGGCGATTTTCCATACTGTGAACTAATTTTTTTGTGACACCTGATGTTATGGAATTCCGTGCATCCATGATATTTTGTTTCAACGCATATTTCAACGTTATTAAGCTTGTTCTAAACCTTCTGTCAAGTTCTTATAAATGTTCTATGGGGTTTGGATCTGGACCTTGTGGGGGGGTTCGGCCATATATGGGGAATATTATGTAGTAGCCATTCCTGTACAATTTTGGCTGTATATTTAGGATCACGGTCTTGCTGGAAATAAAAATCTCGTGGTACACCTAACTCTTCCGCATTATTGATTAAATTTTCTTTCAAAATGTTTAAATATTTTATCTTATCCATTGCTCTATCAATAAACACAAGATTACCATTAGCTGATACGCATCCTCATCCTACCATTACGGAGCCTCCACCATGTTTCACTGTAGACCTCAGATTTTTTAATTCCAGCTCTGCATTTGTTTTTCTCCATACTTTTTGCTGTCCATCCCTTCTGAATAAATTAAATTTTATTCCATCTGAAAAGATAACAGTATTCCTGACATTCCTATCCTTATTAATAAATGCTTTAGTAAAATTTAATCAAAGTTGCTTATCCTTCTTACTGAGGTACGGCTTCTTTTGTACTTTCCGTACTTTTATACGCCTGAATAACTCCTGATAACTACATTTCTGAAATTAGTATCCTTATTAATAAATACTTTAGCAAAATTTAATTAAAGTTGCTTATTCTTCTTATTGAAGTACGGCTTCTTTTGTTCTTTCCGTGCTTTCGTACTCGGCCATGAATACTATTGTTCCGTAATATTCTTCAACACAATCCCAGGTGAATTTCTTTATTGAACTTTATAACAACGTCTGCTACAAATTTTGGTACAGATATAAAAGGATGTTTCTTCGCTTCTAGAAGAATTGCCTTTTCTTTTCGTAAAGTTAATTTGTTTGAATGTCCAGATCTTACTTTATTTGCAATATTTCCATCCATATTATTATTCTTGTTATTATATAACAAATTCTAGATTTACTTCTTTCTACAATAGCACCAATCTCTTTATGTGATTTCTCTTCTCTGTGCAGTTTAATAATTATTTCTCCTTCAGATTACTGGTAGTTCCTGATTTTCTTCCGCTCATTATTTTAAGTAATAAGTAAATGTTGAACTTCGCGCTTCTATCTGTTCTCTAGCATTGTCAGAGGCACATTTAAGACTGTTAACATTCAGATATTTATTCAATTTTATGTTTATTGAATAGGGACATTGTAATATAGCGTTCGAGTACTTTTGTTACATGTTATGTGTACAATGCCATAACAATTATTATCTAGATTGTTTATATGTTGTTGAATTTTTCTAAAACTTTATGCACATTTAATGAATGTATGTACGTTGCAATAAATACATTTGGTTTCAATAAATTACAGTTCATTGTACACTATTCTCGTGATTGATCATTTTCTATTATCCTGTTTCGCCTCTCGAAATACGTATTTGATCGATAGAAGCTCTTTTGTAAAAATTCATGATTATATATTGTCCGATATCTCATTGTTAGTTCAGTTGTTTAATTCACGTTCGGAACCAGGTGAACTACATAATGCACTAATGTATTATCTATAAAATCGATACGACGAATCGAAAGAAGGGACTCTAACGGGTCGTTAGTTGACTTTTCTTCCGCACTCGTCGTTGTAGTCCAAAAGTCTCGAATGATATCGAACGAATTCTGTAATCGTGTTTCCCGAATTTTATGATTTTTCTTTATTGTTTACAAGTGTTCAAAATAACTCGGAACGCGATTCAGAAAATTCATATTTTTTTTTTTAAATATTTACAAAAATTTATCTCTCATTTCTCGCCATTTCATATTCTTTAATATCTTTAATATCAAAGTAATGAAGTAACGTGAAATTAGACGCCGGTAAATTTTGGGTTAAATGCGAGAGTGCAAATATTATTTGAAAAATCATGAATCTTTTACCTAAAACTCATGAGGAATTTAGTCAACCAGAATATTGGAATTCGTTTTTCAAAAAACGTGGCAAGAAAAGCTTCGAGTGGTAAGTTTTTTGCCAATCAAATTTGTTATAGTTTTATATCGATTTTTTCATACATTTATATTTTAGGTATGGAGAATATTCTGAATTATGTGATATTTTGATTAAATATATCAAGATAAAAGATGATATATTAGTCGTTGGGTGTGGTAATTCCACTCTTAGTATGTCGCTTTACGATGTTGGATATCGGTTGGTATTTAAATCTTTAGTGTTATAGATAGTTATAATAATTTACTTACGTTTCCTTTGTTTTACAGAAATATTACTAATATAGATGTGTCGGAGGTTGTTATTAAACAAATGCAAAATATTAATAAGAATGACAAGCCAGATTTAATATACGAACAAATGGATGCTACACAAATGACATATTCAAATGAAAGATTTAGCGTTATATTGGATAAAGGTACCTTAGATGCTTTAATGCCAAATGTAAAGCAAGATACAATATCTGTAATTGATAATTATTTTAAGGTAAAATATCTATAATTGATAAATATTTTAAGGTAATATGCATAAAAAATAATAAATAAATCCATTTATGTTAATATTTATAAATGATAAAATATTTTCTAGGAAATCGAACGTGTCTTACGTAATGGTGGAAGATACATTTGTATTAGTTTGCTTCAAGAACATATTCTAAGGAAAATTTTGTCATATTTCACTGCTAATAGTTTTATGATACGCGTGGCACGATGTCATAAAGCCGAAGAAAAAACTAAACAAGAGGAAGGTAATTCTATCCCAGTGTTTGTTGTTGTAGCAACCAAATTTATAAAATTAACAGAGTCGGTGAGTAAGGCAAAGATTATTATACTGACTATACTAATTTAGATAAATCAATTTAACTTCTTATATTATCAATGGATATTTTTATTTTAACAGATTCTTGAAATCGCATTAACTAATGAGAAACCTGAAAGAGTATCCTCCGTAGATACTGTAATATCTGCTGTATTATCGGTTCAACAATCAGCTTTAATATGTAATTGCCTTGATAAAAGAAGCATATCCGATGTAGGAGAAATATGTTTAGATTTACATAGAATCGGTGACAAGCATCCTCGATATTCAGTTTATATACTTGACCAACCTCGTATTAGAGGAGCAAAATCATATGCTGCGTTTATAGTACCACAAGGAAAGTAAGGCTTTTGTTCTACTAACTTACAAGTAAGAAATAAAAATTAAAAATGCAAATTTTCATAATCTATATAAAATTACATGTTACTCTTTTAATAGGGAAACGGATTGGTTGTTTAGTACCAAGGAAGGAAGACAGCAGGTACTGCAGAGTACACAAAGGGATAGGCTTGCTATTGTCACTCTCCGACGAGAACATAAATTTGAAAGTTGGGATGCAGTAAAAACCGAACTTGAAGATTGTGTACGCAATTTAGCTCCATTAGGTTTACCCGATAAGAGTGACATTCCTTATCTATCTTTAGATACAGATATAGGTGCTCGTAAAATTTGTTTCGAAGGTGAAAGCAAAATTAGTGGTTTTTTCGTCGTTGAAGAAACCGAAGAGGATGGACACACACTGCGAAGACTAATCTTTCTAAATAATCCATATGTGATACAGAGCGAAGCTCGTTTAAAAGAAGGTATAACTCTGTGATAAAATAAATAAGTTGTAAACTGTATATCAAGAAATATTATATTTTCAGTAAAGTCCAGACGAGGTAAAAAAAAGAAAGTGATAGACAATGGATTTTTGGCTTGCAAACATCACGTATATATGAGCATAGGTGTTTCTACGATATTAGATTCTACAAATTCTAATGAAATCATGATCATAGGTCTTGGTGGTGGAAGCTTATGTACATTTCTATATCATTGTTTTTCAAATGTATGGTATATTGTTAAAAAAAAAAAAAAAAAAAACGCATTAATTATATTTCAATTTCATTGATAGAATTTTTAAAAGAATGTTTCTTTGCGTTGCAGTTAAAAATCACAGCTGTTGAAATCGACGAGGCTATTCTTAAAGTCGCAGTTGAACATTTTGGCCTTACCTTGGACGATAGAATGCAAGTACAAATCGCAGATGGTATAGAATTTATAAAAAATGCTGCTTCCGAAGGTAAGAAGTACTCTGCTATCCTTTTCGATGTCGATAGCAAGGACACTACCGTTGGAATGAGCTGTCCGCCTAAACAATTTCTCGAAATAGATTTGCTAAAAATGATAGCCTCCTGTTTGACGGAGAATGGTCTGTTTATTTTAAATTTAGTTAGCAGAGACAGTACTCTTAAGCAGAAAGCTAAAGACGATTTAAAATCGATATTTGCATCTATGGTATCTTATAATCTTCAAGATTATGTAAATGACGTGATCATGTGTTCCTTAAATACTCAGGAATCAAAGGAATGGAGAAATAAAATAAAAAAGGCTGTTGTAGATTTGAACGAGCAGGCGATTAAAAGGAAAGTGTTCGTCCCGTCGGATGCTTTAGATGTATCGTCGCTCGTTACAAATTTGTCAATAGAATCTTAATATCCAACAGTTTGATGAAATATATCAAATAAGTTAATCGTCTCCCGTTGTTTAATGTACAAAATTAGTTTAATGTAGAAAACTTTTTGTGAAGAAGTTATATAACACCTACTATTACGTATATTACGTATTTAAACATAAATGATGGTAATAATAATTGTTATATTAGCATTGGCAAAATTCTTATTTATTGAAATTTATTGAGCACAATTATTCCTTCTTAATTTACATAATTAAACCTATATTAAAAGTCATTAAAAATTATAAGATTTTAATGTTCTTATACATATACGCGTATACATGTGCGTACATCTGTATAATTGGTGGTGTAGATTTATATTGTAATTCATTTTGAATACCCATAACGCATACTAGCAACATATCAAAGTCTTCTTTTTTTATTCATTTATTTATTATTATTGTTGTTGTCATTATTATTATTATATTATTATTATTATTATTATTAATATTAATGTTAATATTATTATTATTATTATTATTATTATTAATACTATTATTATTATTACACTGGCAATACCAATGTTTGATAAAATACTGGGTCTCTCTGATTTTGATGTTAACTACACCAATATCATCTCGATCAAGAAGTAAGGTTACCAAATCTACGATTCTGCTTCTATTTTAATATAAATCACTTTCATATCTCGTACGAACTCTTTTAACAACTTCATTTCGTCGCATTTAGTTTTGTTATTTAAATCTTTCGATAGAATTATAATGATTTTTAATTAATTCCCTCAATAGTTTTAGATTCAGGAACCGTTACTTATTAATTTCATCATCTATGAGTCGTTTTCTACGATTCTTTCGTTTTGATGTACCTATGAAAAATTAGATAATGCAAATTTTCATTGCATATATGTATGTGTGTGTCTGTGTGTATATATATATATATATATATACTTATTATTATTATTATTATTATTATTATTATTATTATTATTATAATAATATATACATATATTCCGAAGACCCTGATTAATTTTCGAACATTCACAAAGTCCAAGTAACAAACACAGTCTAAACTTTTTAATGCGTATTAAATGCACGTGGAAAAAGGGGAGTGAGACGCGATTAATATGACTCAACATGACAGCGAATAATCCGTACAAGAATCGTCGATCGGTAATGTTCATTAGATTAACAGGATAATCGTTCCAAAATCTAATAAATAGAAGGATCCTTCGTTATGAAAAGTAAATTTTTGAAGGATCGAACTTTTTAATTTTTCTTTTTTAAAACTTGCGAATTAACAGGTAAGATATTTTCTTTCTTTTTTTCTTTTTTCTTTTTACAATGAGAATAAAAAAGAAAAAAAGAAAAAAAGAAAAACCGAAAGAAGAAATGACAGAAGACAATTATCCTCTTGCATACGAACAAAATTACTTTTATAACTGTTACATTGTATTGAGCGTTTCAATTTTGTCCAGCAGGTCTTTTTTCCTCTATATTATTTTCTTTTACATTTCTCTCTCTCTCTCTCTCTTTCTCTCCTTTTTATTTATTTTTTCTTTTCTTTGTTTGTTTGTTTTTTAATAATGAAAGAAAGTTAAAAAGTTTTAATAAAGCGACGAGAGGTGTTATATTCAAACACTTTCACGCTGAGATAATTAGTCTTCTTGTCTCGGCGTTAAAAGTACCCGTCGACATTGACTCTTCCTAAAAATATAATATTTAAATTTCTTAAGTACGAATAAAACTGTTCCTTTATTTATTTATTTATTTATTTATTTATTTATTTGTTCTTTGTTCTCCTTTTTTTTCTACCCGACCGACACATCAATTTTTCGATCGATATCGACCTAGTCATTCGTACGTCTATATATCTTTAAATAAACGAGAGAATACTCATAACTGTCGCTTTAAACACATACTGCGCTAAATTTTATACTATTTAGATGTACAATATAACACTAAAGTCGTCCGAGCAACACCACATTCGAATAATTAATTAATTTATGGCACGTACGAGTAATATACATTCCGCCTGTTACGCTCGTTCACTTCTCCCTTTTATTTAGTTATTTATTTATCTATTTATTTATTTATTCATTCTCATACTCCTCACACTTGTCGATTTGTTTTTGTTTATCTGTCTTCGTCTTTCTTTCTTTTTTCTCTTCCTCTTTCTCCCCTCCCTCTCCCTATCTCTCTCTCTTTTTTTATTTCATGTTTATTTCATCTTTCAGTCTTCTTGACAAATTGTGAAAATTGCAACGAAATTGACGAGTACTTTAATGGTTTTATATAACCATTCGTCGTTTTGCCATTCACGATTATAACTCGATATATTTGTAAATTGTTATTTCATGGCGTTTAACGAGCGTAGCATTTATATCACATAATGGCGAATTACTTGGAGATGCAGAAAAAAAGAAGAAGTAACATGCATTTTTTTTTGCATTCGAAATTTTCGTAAGTTTAAACTCGAATCAACGATATCTAATAACGAGAAGTCAAACATTCTTTTATAAATTTATTTTCTTTAACAATAAATAATATATATATATATATATATATATATATATATATATGTATATGTATATATATATATATGTATGAGTGTATATGTATATGTATATATACAGCAGCAATAGGTTAGCCTTGATTTGTTTAAATTTGATTAAATTATTTTATCGCAACATTTTGATAAACCAAAAGAAATATTTCGCGATAAAATATTTTCAACGATATTAATGCGTATTTTTTCCTTCGAATATTTACGACGATGAAATAAAAAAATTATTATTTTCTTTAGATACTATTCGTTAACGACAGAGGCGTATATAGCGTAAACTATGCCCTGGGGTAAATGCGAAGGTCGCGACAGCTACTCGTTTTCCCTCCTTCATAACCCATCATCCTCAATATATTCATATTATTCCAATCGCTTCTTTTCTCTTTTATCACGACTTTGCCTCTATCCAATTTATTTCTTATCGAGCTTTCTCAATATTAATTTCCTTCAACAAATATTCTTTTTCTTAGCTTTTTTGGATCCCCTCCCCTCCGTAGCATTGACACACCCTAGAGCACATGACCAATTTGCCTCATACTTAATACGCCTCTGGTTCACGATTAGATTATTTTCAATTAAATTCGCTTTCCTTCCTTTTATTTTTTTTTCTTTTTTCATTTCTTCTCGTTTTCTCTCTTTTTTCTTTTTCTAATTTTCTTTATCTTTAATTGTACTTGCTTGTAATCTGTGTTTTTCTTTTTTGAACATCAATAGAACCATGTATTCTTATTTTTTGCCTTTTCTCTTTCTTTCTTTTTTTCTTTTCTTAATTTTTTTTCTTTTTTTTTTTTTTTTTTTTTTTTTTTTTTTAGTATGTATCGATTAGAGAAAGGAACAAAATTGGAAATCAGTCATACTTTTTAATCAAACCGATCGTCCCGTGTTTCTTTTCTTTAGACTCTCGACGTTTCGTACGACATGTCGACATAAGGACGGCTGGAAAAAGAAGCTTGTTTCAAAATGATTGACTATACATATATATATATATATATATATACACATACACATATACGTATGTATACATATACTTATATATATATATATATATATATATATATATATATATATATATATATGTATATATACTTTTCGTCATATTCATTTCCATACTTCGCGTCTACGGTTTACTTTTTCGAATAAATCAATCTTTTTTAAAAAATCAATTCGATGTATACTTAAATAAATAATAACATCGAATATTATAATTATATTTGACTTTCTAATTGTATTTGTCGTATTTGAATTCTTATCGAATTAAATTTTTCGCTTCAGGATAATATAGAATGCAATCAAATTGTATTTAGGTCGATAATTTTGAGAGTCAAAATGGCGTCCGGCTTTCATATTGAAGATACTATTGCTTATTCTTTTTCGAACAGACGCATATCTTTTTTCTTCTATTTCTCTCTTTCTTTTTCTCTTAATTTCAATAATTATAAAAATATAAAGCTAAAAAAAAAAAGAAAAAGAAAAGAAAAGAAAAGAGAAATCATTTCTGTGATTGAGTGTCGACATTTTCTAGTGCTAGCTTTTTCCATTACTTTCATCGTTCGTCGTCGTCGTCGATATAGTCTTTTTGTCTCTATAAGGCGCGTCTAAAACATTTCTAAAATCATTTTTAGAACGCGGTTCAACGCGTACGTAATTCGATGTGTGTCCTTTTTTCGGGTACATTGAGAAACTTTTGGGCTTGATGCCAAGTCATAAGCATGCTCGCACGAAATCATGTTGTTGGTGCGTTAATGGGAGGAGGCGTATCTGTTCGCCATATTGCGTTACCTGATTGGCTGATCGTCGTGATCTGAAAGAAAATGATGGAATAATAAAAAGATAAATTAATTAAGTAATATCAATTGTGTGGATTTGTTCCTTCTTTAGCTAATTTATTTATCTAATCTATCTAATTTATTTAATCTTTAGCTAATTAATTTGCTGCATACATACGCGCGCGCGCGCGTGTGTGTCTCTATATATATGTATGTATATGTATATATGTTATGGATTATGTCACTAATAAGTCATTATTTATAATACCCGGCCATTATGAATAATGACTAAAACGACCGCGTTGCCAGATAAATATTGATTAATTTATTAAATTGATCAGACATTATCAACAAGGGTACATTCCCTTTGGGTAATTTAATTTTCTTTTTATTCTGTACTGTAATAAATTTCATCGTTAGGTCTGTGTCCTATTAGATAGTTTTCTATAATAAATTTATTACGACGCCCTTATTAATCATTCTGTCTATAACACGGAATAATTAATTATCGCAGACTTATTGACTTCGCTATGTACCCCTATATTTACATCAATCGCTTATCAAACTTTCGAGTTTTCACGAACACGTCTTCCTCATACTCCTTAATTTTCTTAACACCACATGGGGAAAGTACGAGATTTTCTTTTCTTTTTTTTTTTTTTTTCTAGAAACAATATCGAAAAGTTCCTTATAAGAAAATACTATGAAGTTCTTAACAGAAGAAACAAAAGGGAGAAAAAAAATTAAAATGTCACGAAAGATTAATTACTCGCTGTATGAATTTACAATTCGATTTTAAATAGCAATGTGCTCCGATGACGAAAACCGTGCCGAATAATCACACCATTTCACTATTTCCTCCAATCGCTTCTAATACTCTACCCCAAAGGTATTATTATTATTATAATTATTATTATTGTTGTTGTTGTTGTTATTGTTATTGTTAATATTATTATTATTTTGCTCGATCAGATGATAGCAACATTCATATTAATGAGTCAATATGATGAATTATGATAAACAATGTGAAATTTATATGTGGTACTTGATTTTTTTTGTTATCATTCATAATAGGAATTATAAATAATTTTCGTACTAATAACTCAGTCTATAACATATACTTATATACCGTAAGCAGAGTATATATATATATATATATATATATATATATACATATATATATATACATACATACACATGTACATATGTATCTATTATATGCATTTAATTATTAATAGATTTATATATATATATATATATATATGTATATATATACATACATATATATCTATGATTATATCGTAAAATAATTCGATGAATAGACAATAAAGGAAACATTCATGTAAGTATGAAAACGATTACTTTTGTGTTGCTATGTCTTCCAAAATAACGATGCAATTTTCCTCGCTCGGCAAACTTTATCTCGATCTTTGGATGGTTAAAAATACAATTTACGCCATATATGTACATGTATACGAGAGCACCATCGGAGTTCGATAAAAGTTGTAAAAGATAAATGTACAGAACAGGGTATGTTTCCGTGTTTTCTCTCTCTTTCTTTCATGCTTCCTTTTTCTCTCTCTCTTTCTATTTCAGTGTCTCTCTATCTCTTTACGAAGATGCTTCAAGATAAAACAGAATTACGGCGAAAGTTACGACGTTTAAATAGAATTATGACGAATGTTACCATTACGAACGTCGAATTAATCAACGGAATGGGTATTCTAGAATGGACCAAGCCTGTGTTCCTTCCCATTTCGTTGCGGAATCGTTCAAAAAGAAAGAATCGTTGGAGAGTATTTGCAAACGATTGTTCCTCCCAGTTCGTGACGTAAATCTTATCGTTGAACCAAACGAAAGAACGGAGAAAAAGAGAGAGATAAAAAGGAAGAGAGAGAGATAGAGATAGAGAGAGAAAGAAAGAGAGAGAGAGAGAGAGAGAGAGAGAGAGAGAGAGAGAGAGAGAGAGAGAGGAGAGAACTAGAAAAGGTTTATTACCTTATTGTCGTGTCCGATTAATGGAGTTTCCACCGTTGATTCGTCGGTACCTCGATTCATGTAGGCATGTGGTGGTGGCACGTAAATGGATTTCGAATGTCCAGCTATTTGGGTGTAGATAGTTGGTTCTTGTTGCATCGCTTGTCTTCGTATCACAGTTGACATTGGTAATATTTGAGGTCTCTGAAGGGTCGACATCTGTACCGACTGATAGCAATTTGGAGGTATTCGCCTATTGTTCCGCAACGATAACTCGGCATACGTCAATTCCGAACCCTAACACGATGAAAATTAAGTCTTATTAATTGTGATTCCTTTGATGATCGATGATCCTAAGTTTATTATTAATGAATATCAGATGCATACACGCGCGCGCACACACACACACACACACACAAATGTATATACGTATATATATATATATATATTTACATTGTTCGTGAATGTGGAAGCGTCAGCTCGTTTTGGTTGTATCACGTAACGCGGCGACGTACCTTTGCACATTTCCGCGTAAGAATTTTCTAAAATTTTGGGGGAAAAAAAGGGAAAAGAAAAAGAAAAGTAACGATAAGATTTGTATCGTTATAAATGTTTGTTCCCGTAATTTCGTTAATTCATCCTTAGAAATATATAAATTTTTAATATATGTGTTTACCGTTCGTATGGGATATTATGTCGGGATCCTTTTCGAAACTTTCGATGCTGTCAGCACTTAGTGGCAAGGCGGATGATTTGTCTCGTGGAGAGGAGGCCGTAGTACCACCGGAAGCAGCGAGATTCGCCATGCCGCCATCGTCATGAGAATCCTTGTCCTCCTGTGGGCGAGGTCGATAACGCAATCTCACAGCGAGAACGATCACGAATATGACTAATAGAAGACCAGCTGTAGCGCCTACTACTGCACCTAATAATGGACCAGATAACGACAGCATCACTGGAGTCAAAGCTGAAACAGGATATATGTTTCTGTCCTTTTTTTACATATTTTTATTTTTTTTTTATTTTTATTTTTTTTATCTCTTTTATAGACATTTCTTCGGATCTTCGTTTGAGAAGATTATTAGAAGGATTATCGAAGTACGTGAAAGGAATCGTTGGTGTTATGTATGTATAGATATATACACACACAACACAAAGAGTATCCCAGGTTTTAACAGCTAAACTTTGTCAGTATACTTTATGGAGATCTAAATAAGAAAGGAATGGTACATAAAGATAGGTCGTTTAAAGCATTATTAAAGAGTTACGACAAAAATAATAATTACGTAGAAAAACAATAACGTATAGCAGTCTGACATATGAAGTTATTACGATATAATATAAGAACAGATCAACGATATTTACATGGGCTCGCATAAACAGAATAAATTTAAATATTTCTGATCTATTCCTTTACGTAAGACTATTATCCGTTACTGTTCGATAAGTAATTCTTATTTTTATCGTAACATTTTAATAAAGCTTTAAAGAGGACAATATATATATATATATATATATATATATATATATATATATATATATATATATATATATATATATATAAAACATATATTCCATATTTAAACTCATAGAATATATTGGCAAAGTTTTACCCTTAGAACCTTGGACGTCCTGTATTATAAATCATGCAAAAGAGAGATTTAGATTATTAAATTTATGAAGGACGAGTGTGGAATATGACAGACAGATATCGTAATAGCGAATATAACTAATACGTCATGACGAAAGACAATGATCGGAGAAGAGCGGATTTGAAAGTTTTCTTTTGCTTCAAGGATTCTCTTTGGACTGAGATACAACGCATACACAAAAATCTACGTACAAATATACATACATACATACATAGGTTTGGAAAACGAACGAACGAACGAACGAACGAACTAACGGACGTTGCTAATCGCCGTGAGAAAACGTCGTCTATCGTGCAACAACTACGCGACGCGTTTTGCAAAGTTTGAAAATTTCTCTCAGGAGATTCACGAACAAAGTTTACTCGTGTTGGTATTCCAGTTCGCCGTCCGATCGTGATTATGTTTCTCGCTGACATCGAATAGACGTTGACAACAAAAGATGTTGGTGTGCGTTCGTGCATCAGCTTGAAAGACACCTGCGAACGCTCGTTCGTCTATTTCGAAAGCGTTTCGTTTGGTTCGTTATTAAAAAAGTTAGTTTATTTGCGACCTAACGTATTAAATATAAAATATTTCTCTCTCTCTCTCTCTCTCTTTCTCTCTCGCTCTCTTTCTCTCTTTCTCTCTGATTGTTTCTATCGTTTTAATGGTTGGTTAGGCGATATATCTGTCCTCTTCTATCTTCTATCATAATCATTTTCATAAAGTATTTACAATTTGTCTCGAGATACGAGTTAACGAGCTAATTATCGCAATCATTTCTCTATTCTCGTGTGCACTCTTTGTGTCCAAGTGCGTTCATCCGCGCGCGTGTGTTTGTCGTGTATCTATGTATGTACGTATGTACGTGTGCGCGCACGTGTGTGTGTGTGTGTGTGTGTGTGCCTGAACGTCACAGACAAATCGTACTTTATTTTATAGAATCGTACTTTACTTTTTATGTTCGAGCATAATTATTCTCGACGTTGAAGCGAACGGCCGTCCGATGCACGATAAAGTCCTACACTCCTACGATATCATTTTTTCCCCCACCCCCCATCTTTTTCTAATTCTTTTTTCTCCTTTTTCCTTTTCCTTTTTTTCTTTTCTTTTCTGTTCTGTTCTTTCCTTTTTAGAGTCTTCGTTCACTCTTTTTATACGTCTTCTTTTTACCCCTTTCTCGAATCGACGTCACCATGTCTTTACATATTGTATTCCAGGACGTTTGCGAGATGAGATGAGACAAGACTAGACGAGACGAGAGGAGAGGGCGACGAGCCGAGCGAAATTCCGAACTTGTTCGGATCGAATTCGCATGAAAACAGGAATAGAAGAAAAAAACCCAATAAAAGGATTCCACAAACGAACGATCTCGCTACCGAGCGTTAAAACGTTCGAATTTGCTTGCTCACAGAGAAGAACGTATTTTCCACATAACACGATGGAATGTAAAATTTCGTTAAAAAAAAAAAAAAAAAGAAAAAACTGAGAGAGAGAGAGAGGGGGGGGGGAGAGAGAGAGAGAGGAAGATAGAGATAGAGAGTATGAAACAAGGAACAAATAACGATTCGTTTTATTCCTCGTTCGCACTTCCTGCTATCACGCCCGATCGTTATATGCAGTTCGTTGAACAAAAAAGATTGTTAAAAAAATAAATTGGATGAAGGAAAAATTGATAGAAACCGAAAAACAAAAAACAAAGGAAATAACAAATGATCACGGTATCGATGAAAATTGAAACGAAGAGGATCCATCACAACAAAGGGGAAACTTCGGGAGAGTTAATTCGAATGTTGCTAAGATCAAAACCGTGCAAACTAATAACAATCTCTCTCGCTGTCTCACTCTCACTGTCAATCATTCTTTCTCACTCTTTCTTTCTCTCTCTCTCTCTCTCTCTCTCTCTCTCTCTCTCTTTCACTATAGTGTCAAACTCGTGATCCTCTATGGGACACATACATGACATGCTCATCAGACATTTACAAGGGTAATGAACAAACGTGCATTCGAAGGGGTAGATCCCTTGCTTGTCTACTCGCTTACAGAGGGTTCTAAACGAAATGCCCTTGACCAAGACATATATATATATATATATATATATATATATATATATATATACATATATATATATAAAGTCAGATTATTAAAGCGTGTATATATCGACCGAGTCATCCACGTTTCAATTAGATCGGACGCGTGCACGTACGTGCTTAAGAGATGAAGTAGAATAATAACAATAATAAGAATAATATAGTAATAATGATAATAATAATAATAATAATAATAATAACAACAACAATAACAGTAATAATAATAATAATAATAATAATAATAATAATAATAATAATAATAATAATAATAATAATAATAATAATAATAATAATAATAATAATAATAATAATAATAATAATGAAAATAACAAGAATAATAAGAATAAGAATAAGAAGAAAGAAAGTAGAATAAAAAAGAGAAAAAAAGATGTAGGTGATATCGATGGGAAGGGTAATGGTGATGGTAATGGTAATGGTAATGGTGGTGGTGGTGGTGGTGGTGGTGGCGTTGGTGACGGTGGTACATACATATATTATAATGTCTCTATAAATATATATAAATATATACATATATAGATGTATATAATATATATGTATCATAAATCGATGAAGTCGATATCCTTTTGCTCGAAATGGATGAGAAACCATTGTAGATTGTAGGACTTTGGGTGCCCTACCTGGGTAACGTTGATGCTCCTGCGTTTTACCCTCCTGAACAAAGTTCGGGCTGCGTAGAACGGTAGCGTCGCTGGTAGCATGTGCCGTCATAATCCTCAAAGAGAGAACGAGTCCTGCATGGCTCCTCTCCATTGGTAGATTTGTCACCTCGAGCATGCTAGGCGTCAAGCTAGTCGCTGAACCCAAGAGATATCTCGTGTCGGCGTCGAAGACTTGAAGAACATAGGTCGCCGTGTTTGCATCGAAGTACTCGCTCTCCGCACAGCTCACCCTCACCGTTGTCCTGCTCTCTTCTCTGATCGTGCAATTCTCCGGGGACGGTGGTCGAGCCAGCCTCTCACCTGCTACCACACCGGTACAACAAACCACACCTCAGCTCAGCTTCCTTCCTTTCTTTTTATCTCTATCTCCCTCTCTCTCTCTCTCTCTCTCTCTCTCACTCACTCTCTCTCTCTCTCTTTCACTCGTTCTTTCTGACTGTCAATACACACACACACACACACACCAGAAAAACATCCACGCGAACGTATATCTCCGTCTCCCGCCCTACCTTTTCTTCCATTTCTTTTTATTCCCTTTTTTTTTCCATTTCCCTTTTTTTTTACCCCCTCCTTTCATTTTCATTCCTACTTCGTCCTATAACTTTTTTTTTTTTTTTTTCAACGAAAATTTATGAAAGACGACCCATGTTAAATTACGTCTCTTCTACCATCTCTACTAACATCGCCAGTCTACTCTGTTACTGTCACTAATATTACTACCTGCTACTGTTATTATTATTATTATTACTGCTTCTACACTATTATCGTTACTACTAGTAGTTTTACTCCGTTACACTACTACTCGTCTTTCGCGCGAGCTCCTCGCCTACATAGATGGAGATCCACGAATTACCGGAATAAGATTAGTCATACTAACTCTTCAAGCCGGCTCGCGCGCTTTTCCCGTGCGTAAACTTTCCTTCTAACGACGTTCGTTGTACGGTACGCGAGTTATCAAAGAGGACACAGCCCGGAACGGTCCGTAAACTGATTTAAATGCAGACTTGAAGAGCTAATATTTACAATTTGTCTCTCTCTTCATCGAGAACGGACTTAGGGGTTCCGGGTAGGGGGGGCGGGGCGGGGCGGGGGCGGAGGCGGGGGGCGTACGGCTGCTCTCGGTTAAATCGTCTTAGAAAGTATCCTTGAATTTTAGTTCCTCGAGTCATTCGTTTCGTTCACATTCGCACAGAAATATTTCACCCACGCTTCTCGCTTTTCTTTCTTTCATTTTTTTCATTTTCATTCATTGCCATTGCATAGTCTACGTTTATGCATCCCAGCCCGTACGAGAATCCGAAAGTTACGCAACTCTGTCGTCGTCCACGGATCATCGATCGTTCTTCAAGTAATACACTTAAGGTTTATGCAAACGATCGGCCGTAAGCTTCATATCGTCGATATTGTGTCTCTATCCGGAAACCATATCGACGACAGATCTATACTCGCGAATAGTGCTACTACCAAAAATTGTTATATCCCTGAGATGTATAGTGTATTTGAACTTTTAACAGAGCTATGTTAACGGTGTAATAAAAGTAGAAATCGATAATGTGTCGTAATACATTTAAACCCATGCACTTTCGGTCGAGTTACGAACATGTCTTTATTATAATCTCGTGCAATTATTCTTTCGAGATTTTAATATACGTTAAATAAAAAAAAAGAGAGATTCTCGATAGGCCTCTACCAATCTGATTGCCTCGGTGTGCATTGAAGATTAGGAATGGATCGTAGAACGTAGATAGTATGGATGGAGAAAATAAGGATGAAAATAAAAAATTCATTGGAAGGGTAATCGTTGTTATTATAATTATTAGAGAATTAATATGCAAGGCCGTGCAATACAGCGGTATATCGAGTACTCGAATGAAACGGAAAGTGATATGAATGATCGATAAACGAGGCACTTTTTCGACGAATCGAAACTTTTCATTTCTCGGATTTCTAGACTCACCTGTTCTTCTCTCCGGCAGGTTCAAGGTTGTGGCCGAAAAGTGAACGATCTCGCTGTTACCCTTCGTGTTGCTCGCATAAATTTGTATTTCATAGGTAGTGCCAGGCTCGAGATTGTTAACAGCGAAGGAAGCAACTTTGCTCGTTTGATTGTGGATCGTAGTCGTCGATTTGGTACCGCCTAAGGATATCTCACGATCTATTCGGATCGTAAATTTTTGAGGAAGACCGCCGTCGAAACCGTCGATGCATTCGATGTAAAATGAATCCGTTGTTTGATTTAGAATCGAACAATTGTGCGGCATGTCGGGACGACCTTGAAACAAAAAAAAAAAAAAAAAAAATTACGACTCTTTACCTCCTCTCTTCGTCTTAATCATTATCCAATTACATTAATTCCGACAGATAGGATTTACTTTACGGCATTTCTATTGACGTATGTTTGATCTTAGAGAGAGAGAGAAAGAGAGAATTGGTACTGAATCGATCTTCTCGTATAGTCCTCTTAAAGAGTTGAAAGAGTCGTGGAAAGAGGATAAGCGTCTGAAGAGTTTGGCGAAGGCAAGTAAAGAAAGGATTCTAAGGTGTGAGATTTGGGACGTGGGAAAGAATAGGTTAAGATCGAATAAGAGAGTACAGTACTCACCAGCTGGAACGATATGATAGACGCAAGGCTCGAGTTGAGTGCCCTGATCGTTGTTACCCCAGCAAAGTAAAGTACCATAGTCCAGTTCGGTCATGGGAGTATAGGAAGCTGTCGAGTGAGTACCGACGCTTGTGACGTGTGCCTGGGCTATGTCGACAGCTTCCATCGTATTATTGAATTTCCAGGTGAACGAGACTTCCGGTGGGTTAGCCTCAAGCTCGCAGGGGATCTTCGTGGTCTCTTGTCGGGCTACACCGAATACCTTCGTCTGTCCAATGTGGCAAACCGGGGCGACTGAAAGAAATAAATAGAAAATTTATCTTATATATTGTATTATTTCTATTGCTTTTCTTTTTTTTTTTTTTTTAAATCGAAATCGTTCGATTAAGATCACGTTTAACGAGTTGACGTCGAGTACAATGAAAACGATAAATGGGACAAATAAGAGATAGAGATAGAGATAGAGATAGAGATAGAGATAGATAGATAGATAGAGAGAGAGAGAGAGAGAGAGAGAGAGAGAGAAGTAAAACGAAACGTGTCGCACCAATGAATTTTCAAAATGGAAAACGGATGCGTGGAAAAGCGAGCTCGTTGTTGACGATAAATTGAGGAAAAGTTATGTGTATTCTCCTCTTCGCGTCGAACAACGCACAATGCATATCTACGTAAACGTGTATGAAAACGCGTAATCCGGAACGAATGATTTAAAACCTCCCCCGGCACTCCCTATTCACGTTTATGGGATTCTTACGTTTTGCAATTTCGACTTTATACCAGCTATTTTAACGTTCCGTCTAACATTGCTACTCATTCTCTCTCTCTCTCTCTCTCTCTCTCTCTCTCTCTCTCTCTCTCTATCTTTCTCTCTATAAAACTTTAGCGGATGTTTCATAAGGCACAGGGTGAAATGTACTACGTTTGTTACGTGTATTCATCTATGTATTTATGTATATATGCGAGCATATATGTATCTATGTATGTATGAATGTATGTATTATATGTATATATTATATGTATATATTATATGTATGTATGTATGTATCTATGCACATAGGTTGGTTTTCATACTCAAACGTTAAGAGCTCGGTAAATCGTTAAGCATCGTTCTACCTTTACCATATGCGTCATAGTGTCTGTGTACGCATGAGTGTATGTGTACGTAGTTACATAGTACACACACACACACACATACGTGTGCACTTATGCACTTTTTTATACCGTTAGGCTGCACTTTTCACAAGAAAGATGAATGTCCATCTGTATCTCTCGAAAACAAAGGGAAGACCCCACGACGGAAACTTTCGTTCGTGCGTCATCGGGATCGCGTGAAAAAAAAAATATAATTAAAAAAAATAAAAAAATAAATAAAAAAAAAAAAAGAAGAAGGAAGAAAGAAAGCGAGATCTCGCATGAAATATTCTCTCCTTTATTCTTTTTTTCTTTCTTTTTTTTCTAATCCTTTTTCTTCCCCTCTCCTCTTCTATTTCCGTTTTCGTTTCGTTTTGTATTGTTTCGTTTCGTTTTATTTTCTTTTTTCGTATTACTTTTAACTAGGTCACCAATCTTGACGCAGAAAAAAGAAACAATATGAAAAAAGTGGGATCGAATATTCTTTATCCTTGTTACTTCAAATTAAAAGGATAAGATTAATTCCATTCGTAAAGTGTTTGAAATTCTTCAAATATTTTATTGCAATCTTTACATACTTCCGTAAACATGAAACCGTTTAATACGAAGGATGGAAAGTCAGAGGTATTATTATCCAATTTCTGATCATCGTGTAAATTACGACCGTTCGATGTCCGTACGTATATACGTATATATACATATATATGTATGTATGGTACTGCACAAATCAATGTGTAATGGTCTTAACGGTCATAAACTGTAGCTCCCTAAACTCGTGCACCTGCGTGTATACAGAGAGGAGTTGCCTTTGCGCGCGTGTGGGAATATCAGTCTGTCTGTTTCCGTCTCATATAGATGGTCTCTCCCTCGTGTATCTACATCTATACACCGAGCGGAGACAGCAAAAGCTAACCGATAATTCTATACCTTCGAGTCTACGCTAAGTTAGCACGTTTGATCGGGATGTCAAGAGACAAAGTTTACATGGTATAGTAAACTATATATTAAATATACAGATATTCAAGTTCTCAATTTTCTTCGAACAAATGAAAATTTCCCCATATGAGTTGTCCGTCTCTGTTTCCGAGCGTATCTATTTCTATGTCTATGTGTGTCTCGTGAGATATGCAAAATATGTATCTACACAAGAGAAAGATATATATATATATATATATATATATATATATATATATATATATATATATACACATATATGAAGAGAGAGAGAGAAAGAGAGAGAGAGAGAGAGAGAGAGAGAGAGAGAAATGACAAGATTTGGAAGGACGAAAGGAATGCAAGTACAATTTGTAGAAAGGACGAAATCGCAAGCGGACGATAATATATCGCGTCGGCGGCCATGGTAGACGTTGGATTTTAGCTTTATACGTGTCTCTCGTTAAATGTTTCATTACGTGGTAAAAGCACGCGGAATGCTTTCTCCTCTGCTTTTCATGAAAGGCTCGTTGCTCTCTCTCTCTCTCTCTCTCTCTCTTTCTCTGTCTCTTTCTCTGTGTGTCTTTCTTTTTCTCGTGATTATCTCGTGCACGTTTGCCCTTCTTCGTTGGCGTTATAACGCACGTTCCAGAATTTGGATGTATGTTGTAAAACGGTAGCGGTCCCCGTTTGAATAGATTCGTCGTGTATATTCGTAAGACTTGTTCTCTTATGCGTACACGAAAATTCGGAGGGCGAAAAGATGTTTCTACTTAATTTCACTATCTACCTAACTCTCGCACACCGACACAATCTCCTGTCTCGTTTATAGTTTCCCTTAGAAAATACCCTGCGCGTTTTATTGCTCACACTTATACCTACTTACCCATCTACCTACCTACCGAGTAACCTTCCGAACGAGGACAAAGTTCTCGGGAATATTTTTCTAAGGGGTAACTTTTTAATATCCAACGACGTTTGAACGGCCGGATATTAAAGATATTAATTAAATACAACAACAACAACAAAGTAAAACGTTTTGTTTTCCATTAATTTTCTTCAAGTCATATTAGATTTTTATAGATATATATATATATATGCAAATTATAAAAATGTTAAATCAATTATTTATTCATTACATAGATGGATATGTTTTATTTTTTATTTTGTTTCGTAGTTGCCTCAGCTAATATTTATATTTCTTTCTATAAATATTGTCGCGGAGCCAAAAATCCACGATATCGAATTTTGTTCAGTGTTTTATTTTAAACGTCCAATACGGATATGTAATATATAGGATGTGCAAGAGATGTAAGTTATTTTTCGTGTAGTATATTTGGAATCGAATAGAAACGGTGAAGTGAATCTATCGTCCGTTTTGTCAAGGACTGTATTAGGTATCCGAACAGTTCTGGTATCTCGGTATCGTTAATAGATAGAGTAGTCAATACCGATCGAAGTGTTATACGTATAGTGATACTATCGTGAATTTACTTACATTTGATGTCTAAATTGAGAGGATTGCTCTCACCGTCGCCTTCTTGATTACTACCGATGCAGGTATAGATGCCGGCTCTGCTACGTGTCACGCTCTGAAGCACCAGGCTCTGATTACTTATTATCGTGCCAGTTGCCGTGTTGTGGTACAGTGGATTGCCCTATGAATACAAAGTCTCGAATTACAAACTTTGCCACCCTTCTACGTGGACGCGATAATTACGTCGCCGAAGCGACACGAAATTGTTCGCGTTGCTCTCTATCCGTGCCGCGCGTTTAATTATACCGCGAGGAAGATTCTCCCGCGAATTCCAGTCAAGAGATAATAATAATAATAATAATAATAATAATAATAATAATAATGATAATGATAATGATAACAACAATAGCAACGATTACAACAATAACGACAACGACAACGACAATGGTAATAGGTGTAAAACGTATGAACGATCATGTTTCTTTTACGTGTTTGGACGAACGAGCATTGTTTATTTTTTTTTTCCTTCTTTAACTGTACAATAAACAAGACCGATGCAATATGTTCATGCGTGTATTTGTTTATCGATCGTTATTACGATTAAATAACTGTTAATTAATATCTCGAAGAAATCCTTTTATTAATCCGTTTTGTAAATAACGATAACCGTTTCCGAGCCTTTAAAATGATCCGTATTATCGAGTTTAACGTTGAAACGTTTTCCCCTCATACAAATTTTATCGGTTCGTTGTCATTTATTTTCCGAGCCGGTTTATTGACACTCGCAAATGAAATGTTAACAACCGAGGCTCGTTTATTAAGCCGAGTAAATTGCCGTTTGTATTTTAAAGGAAAATTTTTCATCCTGTCTTTACCCATTGTGTGTACGATGAAAATTTATTACTTCGTCGTAAGTCTTTAGTGGCACGTACATATGTAGTAAATACATGTAGTATATAGGTGGTATATGTAACTCGAGTTAGGGTAAACTCACGTTATGCCGCCAGGAAACCTTGTAAACCCAAGGATTCGACTTGATGTTGCATTCGAAGTAAACGTCGATTCCTTCTCGGATTGCGCTTGAGTTCAGATTGCTCCCCAATTCTAGGGTAACCACGGGCTCGTCTGAAAGTGCAATTAATATTAAAGTTCGTGCCAGGAGGCGTAACAACGAGTAACGCGTGCCCACGGAAAATCGAAATTGGAACCAGAGGATTTCGTATTTATGTACTTACGAATTAATTCTATCAAATTTTCTCTATTGATCGCAATTTAATGGAAAGTACGAAAATCAAGTTAATTTTTATATGATGATATATTTATAAGAAAAGATCTAATAAATATATAATTTTTCCCGGGGTTATCGTGTTTTATATGTACTTGCGAATTAACAGCTATTCTATTAAATTTTCTTTATCAAACGTAATTCAATGAGAATATGAAAATCAAACTGATTGTTATGTGGCTATATATTTACAAAAAAAGAATTTTAAATATACGATTTTTTCACGAGCATTTCGTATTTATATACTTTCGAATCATATTTCTGTACTTGCTTTAAATTTTCTTTATCGTTTGTAATTGTATGCAAAATTTGTATTGATACAAAAATTGTATTGATACAAAAATCTATCGAAACTTTTAATTTGTATGTTATAAATGTGACAGTAAAATTTTCAACAAATTTTATATTCGTTTAATTTTTGACAAAAAGAACTTAGTTCTCGTGTTTGTGCAAAATACGACGATCAAGTTAATTTTTACATGACAATATATTTTTTAAGAAACAAATTTTAAATATACAATTTTTTCACAAGGATTTCGTATTTGTGTACTTGCTTCAAATTTTCTCTATTGTTTGTAATTTTATGTAAATACGAAGACCACACAAAGTATTATGCGATAATATATTTGTGAGAAAATATAACACATATGCGATTCTTAATGAGGATTTCGTATTTATATACCCATAGAGTATATTTATGTACTTACAAATTAATAAGCTATACTTCCAACTTTTCACTATTGTACGTAATTGTATGCAAATACGAAGATCAAACTAATTTTTATATGATAATATATTCGTCGAAAAATATATTACATAGATATTTTTTCATGAGGATTTCATATTTATGTACTTTCAAATCGTATTTATGTACTTAGAAATTAATAGCTATACTTTGAAATTTTTTGAATTTATTACAATTATATGCAAATACGAAGATCGATCTAATTTTTATATGATAATATACTTGTAAAAGAATTTTTCACGAGAATTTTCTATTTATGTACTTTCAGGATAAATAATTTTAGATATATATATATATATATATATATTTACCTTTCAATTTTCTATATTGATTATAACTGTATTCTAATTCGATAATCAATCTAATTGTTAATAATATATTGGTGAGAAAATATATCACACGAAATTTTGTTGAAGGATTTCGTGTTTATGTAATATGAAATCTGATAAGTTTAGAGCAATGCTTCTGAATTTTCTATATTCATCCTCAATAGACGCGAATATGAAGATCAATCTAATTTTTAATAATACATTCGTAAGAAAAAATATCATATAAATTTTTTCAAGAGTATATCGTATTTATACACTTTCACGATTCGTAAGCTTACGGATTTGCTTTCCAATTTACTAAATTGATCCTAAATGTATGCAAATATGAAAATCAATCTAACTTGTAATAATATATTCGTAAAAAAAAAAAGAAAGATATCATAGAAAATTTTTCATGAATATTTCGTATTTATGTACTTCCAGGACTAACAAAAAGTTAACAGCTTTGTATCCCGATTTTCAATAGCGATCCTAAATTAATATTGATACAAAAATCTATCGAAACTTTTAATTTGTATGTCATAAATGTGACAGTAAAATTTTCAACAAATTTTATATTCGTTGAATTTTTGACAAAAAGAACTTAGTTCTCGTGTTTGTGCAAAATCACTGTTGTTTCTTTGATGGCGAAATGCACTCAGCCGAGAACGCGAGAAAAACTAACGCATGCGTATCGAAAAATACATACTCCGAGATTCGGTATTAAAAGGAGGAGTATCAACCGTTCGGCCATTTTCGTTGGCGTTGGCGAATAAATAAACGATAAATAAGCGGATTACCTTTGTTTGCGTGGAGACTATTCACAGCTTAACGAGAATATACCGATTCTGAATTCACCGGAACGAGTAAAATAATTTGACTCCGGCGTGAAAAATGATTTTCTTGCGAATCTTCCTTTTTTTTTTTTTTTTTTTTCTTTAATATTTGTTCTTTATATTTTTTCGTGTTTCACGCGCACACACGCACATACATTTCACGTAAGGATATACTGGTAAAATGTAGTTAGAATTGATTGTCGAAATGGTCTTCGATTTGAGTACGTAAACGAACGAACGAACGAACGAACGACGATATTATTAATAGGCATCGTTCCGCATCGTTCTACGAAGATCAATGCCCGTTATTTCGCGAATCCAATATAAAAGTTCCCCGTTGATGGTAGAGTTTACGCCGGAAATCGGTGTGGTTTCGCGGAAATTAATGGTATAACCCGATCTACGAGCAAAGATTCTCTCTCTCTCTCTCTCTCTCTCTCTGTCTCTCTCTCTGTCTCTCTCTCTTCTCTCATCGGTTCTTCTATATCCCTCTATTTCCGTCCTTTCAGATCTGACAATTTCTTTTCATCTCCCTTTCTCTTCTTAACCTTGATCATATTTTTTCTTTTCTTTTTGTTCCATCTTTTTGTTTGTTTATCACAGCTGTCGAGGTTCTACAGAGAGAGAGAGAGAGAGACTTGTTTACAGGTGCATCATCTTAGATCCTTTTGCTGTTCCTCTTTATTATTTTTTCCTTTTATCTCGTTTTTTTTTTTTTATTTCCTTTTTATTGTTACCAACGTTAGCGGATAATGTTGCTAAAGAAAGAGAAGGAAGAAAAAAGAAAAAGAAGAAGAAGAAGAAGAAGAAGAAGAAGAAGAAGAAGAAGAAGAAGAAGAAAGAAAATCCTGTAATGGAATGACGGTAAGGAAGTAAAAAAGAAAAAGAAGAAGAAGAAGAAGAAGATGGTGCAGTTCATTGTTCGACTCGTAGAAAATCCGTGCAATTCGGTGAGGCAACGTACCCAGCGAATAATTCAATAACGCAAGACGTATACTTTAATTTAACAAGCATTTAAAATAAATTCGAAGCTACGAAAGAGTTAGCGATTACGAAACGAGGCATATATATATATATATATATATATATATATATATATATATATATATATATACATAATTTATCTCGAATTCGGTAGGTAAGATGCGCTTGGAAGATTTCGATGTCTCGATGGGTGCAAAATCGTGCATGAAATTGTCCCTTCGCGAAGCAACTTTACGAGATATCCGATAACGATCCTACGTCTTAAATTTATATACGTACATACATATTTTCTCATTTTTGCTTTTTCTTTTTCTTTTCTTTTCTTTTTTTTTTCTTTACATGACACACGACTACCATAAATGCCGCAGCATCAACGTTCGCTCGTACCAACACTTCTTTCCTTACACCTCTTTCCTTTTCTTTTTTCTTTCATTTTTTCCTTCTTTCCTTTCTCTTAGCGACTTCTCTGCATTCACGACGTTCCACGAGATTCTCTCAACGATCTTTATCGAGAGACACCGACATACCGTCTTTCAAATTAACTCATGCCGATCTCTCTCTTTTACTTATAAGTTAGAGAGAGAGTATTCGCGAGACGCCGTATCGAAAGGTTTAATTAGCGTTTCACCGTAAACGTCTCGTTCCCTTCTTTCTTGTCTCTCTTTCCTTCTTCTTCGTATTTTCTTTCTCTTTTCTCTTTCTTCTTTCTCTACCGAACCCCCCCCCTCCCCCTTCTCCCCAATCGATCACGGACGCGCATAGTCCGAGATCCTTATCCAGATCGTAGCTCGCTCGATCGAAGAAAGTAAAAGATCATTCCGATTTCGAACGTTCCTTACGTTAACATCCGAGATTTAATCTGACGCCCGTCGATTTCATGAACGAGTGAACGAAGAACGCGTGTAATATCGGGAAACGCTTACGATATATGTCGAGCTTCCATCCGTCTTCCATTTCTGGATCCGTGATATCCGGTACGCTGGCCTTGCAGGAGAGAAATTTTCCGGCGTCCTCGATGCTCGGCACGAACGTTAGCATGCTCGTCGTTGTATTGCCGTCGAGACTCTCCTGTGGAAGGATATATTTCATAGTGAGAGACCGTTTGTCGGAGGGCAGGAGGGCGGGCGGGCGGGCGAGCGGGGGGGGGGGACGAGTGGGATTTCCTTGCGTTTCTCTCCGATAGAATTTTCGCAAGAAAGAAAGAAAGAAGAAAAGAGCTTTTATATTTAATAGAACTTCATTTTATTCCCTGACAAGATTTCTCCGATCGATCGAAAAGTATCTTCATCGTAAACGTCGCTCACGTATCAGGATTTTGATCTAAAAAAAAGGGGGTTGGAGGGGGTGGTGGGGGTGGGGAGACGATCTCATCGCGTTCGAAAACTTGTCAGCCCTTTAAAGATGTAACATTGCGGATAGGTATTTAATTATACGAGGTATATCGGTCGATCGATCGATCGAAAGATAAAGAGGAAATGTTATTTCTTTTTTTTTCTTTTTTTTTTTATTCGGGATTAAGCTATTCAATCAAATTCGTATATATCGTTCGAATTAAATGATAGGACTCGATCGCTTACCGTTTGTCTCGCATTCTTAAGGGTTACGCTCCCCTTGGACCAAGTGATTTTCGGCGTTGGCCTGGCCCCGACAACCTCGCATCCTATCTCGTACGTGGTACCGGCACTAAATGGACGGTTTTCTCCTTGCATACGAACCAACAGTGGCCTCACTGAAACACGTGTGCCCTTTACCATGAGGTTACCGCGGAAGAACGTTTCGTTCTAAATTATGCAAAGGCGTATATATATATATATATATATCTCTACGAGCCAAGATACTCAGTGCAAGTAACGTTCATTAACGTTACTCGGTAGCGATACAATTAATTTACCGGCTTGATTCGTCGCATTAATTCCTTTTGAATGTGTCGCCCACTGTTATCTACAACCTTTTAGCATCATGTACTCCTGTATTATATACGTCGTCGGACGGTTATTATACGCATGTTACCATCAATTTAATGAGTATGAGAAAAGGAAGAGGAGAAAGATGAGGATAAAAAAAGAAGAGAGACAAAACAAAAAAAAAAAAAAAAAAAAAGATAAAGAAAATAAAAGGACGAAAGAAAATACAGGGCGCGTGTTATATATGATACAACGGGATCGAAAAAAGGGGGGAGAAAGGTGAAAGAAAATAAAAAGGAAAAAAGAAAAGAGAGGGGGAAAAAAGTGAAAGGAAGGAGGGAACGAACGAACGAACAAAGAAGTAAATAACTCACGATTCATGTTGATGTTAACGGAGCTTGATATAGGTGCGACCATGTTGTTGTTCGATGCTTGACAAGTCAAAATCGTATTCAAATGTTTACGACTGAGCTTTTCCAATCTTAGAACATTCCGTACTCTCTTAGTACCTACGCTCTCGTAAGTGTCGTCCAATAGGGCGTTCTCCTGCCACCACGTCACTCGTGGCGGTGGTCGACCTGGAAAATCGCAATAGGCGACAAAGTCGTTCGTATAAAACACGACTATTACTACGGCGGCAAAGAGAACGAGGAGAACGAGTGTCCGCCCTTGCGGTTTTCCTACCGTCCATTGTCCTTTCCAACGTACACGTCCTTTTAATTCACACCAACCCCGTGTCCCGTCCCGTCCCACCCCATCCCACTCCACGACCCTCTTCCGGACGATATCAAAGATTCTCCCGTTTCTCTTTCTCCTCGACCGTTCATAATATTCGTTTCACTCATCGAATTCCTTTCGCGTATGTTAAACGTTTCCCGAATCAAAGGGACATTCGATATTGCCGAAAGAAAAATCCCTACGACGTTAAGGGGGAAAAAAAAAAAAAAACTAAACGCAAAGGATCCTTCGTCAAAGAAATAATAAACGATCAGACGGATAATTCTTGAGACTCTTTTACGAAAGACGATTAAATCGCAATCTTTTTGACGTTTTTTACCATTCTCTCTGTCCTTTTGCTTTTTCTTCGAATTCCTTTGATCCGTTCGTCGAGATAGACGCGCCGAAGAAAAGGTAATAATCTTCTTAAGCAGATGATACTAGCTTCTTGCTAATCACGGAAATGTTGTACGGTCTGAGAAACGCTCGAAACGATGATACGATAAATTCTACCGGCCTCTCTTCTACCACCGTCTCATCTCTCCTATCGTTTCGCTGTGTCCCCGACGTACAATGTTTCCCGTTAAATACGCGAACAATCTTCTTTTTATGTTATTTAATATCTAATATCCGATATTTAATTTCTCCTTGTTTCTTTTCTTTTCTTTTCTTCGGGTTAACGTTACCCTTAATATTTCTTCATCCGATATTTAACACTTATATTTCTGACGATCGATTTATGCGAAGAACATGTCATCGAAATGATCGATGATACCAAATGAAAAGTTAAACGTCAAACTCGATAACTTACGACGTCATGTATTAACAAAAAATATATTACAGAGGATGGAACAACTATTAAAAGAATTCACGTTTTATTTTGCCAAATTAATAACCCGCTTTTTATATCTTCTTTAGTTCGCGTTTTTCTTTCTTTTTTTTTTTTTTTTTTTTTTTGAATAAGAGTCGATCAAATCGAGTAATAGAATTGTGTACGAACGTGTAACGCGTTCAAAGGGGGACGATGAATATTTTTAATTATGTAAATCGCGCGAATATCAATAGGCAGAGTAAATTGGTAAATAAAAATGTAATAGAACTTACCACCGGCGGCGACGCAGGTTATATTGAGAGATTCTCCTTCGCTGTACGGGCCAAGAATGTAATCGGGAATATGAGATCTTCCGTCTTCATCCAATATGCTAAGTTGTTCCGGTGGTACTGCAATCATTTTCGCAATAAGAACATCCTTCTTCTCTTTCTTTTTCTTTTTTTCTCTCTCTTTATTTTATTTTCTCCTAATCCCTCTCACTCACTCACTCACTCTCTCTCTCTCTCTCTCTCTCTCTCTCTCTCTCTCTCTCTTCCTTTTTCCTTCTTTCTTTTTCTGTCACGTCGAAAAGTAAACGATGAGGAACTCGAGTTGAAACAAGCGATGAATTGCTTCATCTTTCTTGTTTTTTATTATTCTTTTTTTCCCTTTTGTTGTCTTATTGCGGAATCATCTCTACAATTTGTGACTATTGGAGAGAGAGAGAGAGAGAGAGAGAGAGAAAGCTAGTTTTACTTTCATCCAACCTCTTGCCATCACATGCTGGATGACATTCTCTCTCTCTCTCTCTCTCTCTCTCTTTCTCTCTCTCTTTCTACCTTTTCTATCTCTCTCTAGGCTTTCTCCTTACCCTTTTCTCATGACACGGGAGTTTCAGAAAGAAAGAGGGATCAAGTTTTAAAACGGACTTACGTTCCTCGTTCTCCTCGTCGTTGTCGCGTGCGCGTGAATTAATGGACGTCGAGCAAAAGTTTCAAGGGAAAGAAGGTAGGAAGGAAGGAAGAAAAGAAATAAAGAGAGGAAGTAAAGAAGAAAGGAAGAGAAAAAGGAGAAGAAGGACCAAAGAAAAAAAAGAAATAAAGGTAAAGTAAGTAAGAAGAAAGGGAATAAGTTCGTTCCACCTTCAGGCGGACTTGTTAGCTCGCTTCAGATTTATGAACAAGGTGGCTCGTCGGCCCCTTTTCAATCGATGACACATCTTAGATGGATTCGATTTTCCGATGATTGCATGGAAGTTTAATTAAAAATCAACGTTCGATCGAAAAGAAATATCTATGGGGCCCATTTAATTGACATTTACGAACTTCCTACAAACGTTTAGATCCATATCGGTTTGATAAAGAGAGAGAGAGAGAGAGAAAGAGAGAAACAGTCAGACAGACTGACTGACAGTATGAGAGACAGAGAGCAAGAGAGTGAGAGAAAGAGAAAACGAACATATCGAATCGTTTCTCCTCTTTCAATGCATCGTAGAGCGAACAAAGTATCGAAAGTGAACAAGGTACTACGGACAACAAGTTTCTCGACAACTCGATTTTACTCCCAAACGTTTGTTTCTTCTCTCTCTCTCTCTCTCTCAATTTCTAAATCTCTCAATCTCTCTCTCTCTCTCTCTCTCTCTCTGTCTGCCTGTCCGTCCGCCTATCTGTATACTCACTGATGACCGTAAAATTGACTTTGCTGTTCCTTGTAGGTGACTGCTTGAAATCGACCCGGCATCTGTAAACGGCCGCGTCGCTCTCACGAACGTTCTCGAGCGTAAGCTTAGCAGGTTCCTCGGAATGACGAAAGGAGGCACGTCCTTCGAGACTCTGATCCTGCCAATGTTTCCCTTGTTCCAATGTACTTCGTCCTCTCGTATCGAAACTGCAATTAAGTCAGGCAAAACGAATAATTTACATAGATCTTCTTTTACTTATTATATACCTACATGCATAGGGGTACATACACATATTCTACGTATGCATACGTATCTTCATACTCTTTTATGTTTATATATATATATATACGTATATTTATACACGCACACGAGTATACGTAAATTACCTGTATTACGATATATGTCATATACGTGTGTGTGTGTGTGTGTGTTTGTGTACGTAGGCCCATACATATTTACTGAGAGATAAAACGCAAACTCATTACGAAGCCAACGATAAATGTGAAACTGCCTGCTATGTTACTATCGACGATCAGTAGAGTAGAAGGAAACGAGTCGGGAAACACGCTACCGAGGAACGAATCGAACTTTTTTTTTTTTAAACGAAACGATCGTTAATTGGCTCCAGTATATCGCGAGACACGAGTGTCTCCGAAGGATTTAAAGCCATAGTTCGTATAGCGCGTATCCTAATATCTTTGACCTATACGCTGCTAACCGACAATAATAATAGTAATAACGATAATAATAAATTCGGATAATGGGGGATATACGTGTAGTATCCAAGCACATATGTGTACTTGTATATATATATATATATATTAACACACACATACATACATACGTACGTACATATATATATATAAATATAGGTGTACCAAAAAGGTGCTGAAAAAGAGAACGGGCTGGCGTATTATAAATAACATGGTAGGAACCACGGGAGGCAGGCGCCAGCGAGCGAAAATATAAGAGTCGGATTTATGGCAAGTAACGGGTATGTATTTGGTAAAAACTATGGCGTTTCTAGCCGCAGGTTGGCTTGTACTCTCTATTTCGGTGGTCAACTTTCACACGACTATAAGTTTTCTATAGGAGAAGAAAATCCTTACGAGGTCTTTGTTTCAGTTACATAGTTCAAAGTGCGCGAAGAGTAAGTAAGTTAGTATTTACTTACACGTATGTCTTTATTTTTTTTTTTTTTCGTAACCATCGACGTTTTTGCGTGTTTACTCGGAGAATATCGTAAAATATCGTAATAAAGATTTCATTGTTATATATATTATCGCAATTAAAAGAAACAACGAGAACTCGTTCTCGTTCCCGTCGTTAATGTCTCTTCGTAACGATCGACACCTTTTAACAATTTCCTTTACCCGGATCTTTGTTCTCGTTCATTCGACGAGATAATTAATTAACGTTCCATACTACTCGGAATCGTGTTTCAATCGTTTCGTGAAATTCGTTTTTTCTCCCCCCCTTTTTTTTTTTTTTTTTTTTTTTTTAATATCCTTTTCTTTTCTTTCCTTGTTTTTATCTTTTTCTATCTATCGATTCTTTCTCAAAGGAAAAACGGGCAACGGCAAAAGAACGAAGGAGTAATCATGATCATTGAAGATACAAAGGAACATTAACATAACCGTCACGTATATGCATTATTAAATTCTGATAATCTCGTTACAGAAACTTTCAATTAATACCTTACCCGCCACGCAATCTCGTATCTTCATGTATTGGGTCGATCGATGGATTATATTCGTTCGATCCCACAGGTAAACGATTAATCTCTTTACACTTAGGAAGTTGTAATAACTTGGAATTCGTATCGTGCAAAAGTTAAATCGTTTTCATCGCAAACAAATACGAACTACGAAAAAAAAAAAAAAAAAAAAGAAAGAAAAAATGGAAAAAAGAAAGAAAGAAAGAGCCAAGTGGGGAAATAATCATGCGCGTCACGGTATTGAAGCACGTAATTAACGAATCCTATCGAGAATATCTGGGATCGAGACATTGAACCGAGCGTGGATCGTTAAAGGTCAGTTTCCAGTTTGCTACGGTTGGAATTGGAACGAACGCGCCCCGATTGACTTCGCTTCGAATCGCTTTGGTGCGTGCTCGAGTGCGCGAATGTAAGCGCAGCCTTGAGAGATTCCCGTAGATAATGGCGTCCGTTTCACGGTGGTACCCCGCCGTTACACGCTCGGCCAGTGGTTCGGACACGAACGATTGGACTGATTAACGGTCTGCGTCAAAGAACAAAGATCGCCGAATCGGTTCGGCCGTTCATCAACGTCGAAGCAACAACGACTTTTCCGATTTTTCCGATCGATTACCAAGGAAGAGTCTCGGCTCGATGATCATTTCCGCCATTACAACAAGACCCGTTATTTATTGTATATCCAGTATATCAACGATTGCTTTTAAAAGATTTCGTTGTCTCGTGTACGTGTGGGTTTGGTTCGGGGATGGGGGGGATGGGGGTGGTGGTGAGGGACAAGTACAGAAAACGTCGGATAAACTCGTCAAATTCGTTCGAAGCGTCAGGAAAAGGGCGAGATGCAAAATGGAAAATGAAATTCCCTGTTTCATTCGTCACGCCTGCCTACTAACGCGTCTTATACGAAACCGAGCTTATTGGATCGAACTCGGATTCCTTCGTTTCTTTTTTCCACGGCAATGTCCTTTTATCATTCTCCCTCTTTCTCTCAACCTCTATCTGTCTATCTCTCTCTCTCTCTCTCTCTCTCTCTCTCTCTCGTTCTTTCTTTTTCCCCCCTATCATCGTGGTATTGGAGAGAAGATAGAATGGGTTGAGAGAGCTGATTTAGCTTGCGCAAAGCTTCATTCCCCCTCTCCCACTTTCCCTCCCTCCATCCTTCCTTCCTTCCTTTCTCGCTTGCTTACTTACTTACTTACTAGCTAGCTAGGACGGAATAAGAAATGCCAAGGTGGAATTTACCTGTATAT
>OU426995.1:5826670-5836670 GCA_911387935.1 Dolichovespula saxonica | reverse complement strand
TCATATTAAAGGATGAAAATATAGAAAAGAGAAAAAGAGAGAGAGATAGAGATAGAGAGAGGAATGGGGGGGGGAGGGGGAGGTGGGAACATCCCGAAGGATCCCAATAATTACTCGAACGTTAGGTACTCGTATTTATATACTTACACGTATGTATGTGTCGTAACGCGTGAAGTTTTGTATGTATAAATTTGAAAGAGAGAGAGAGAGTCTGAGGTTATCGAGTTCGTCGTCGGTGTCGATAAGGCAAACTGTCTTTGTTTTATCTCGTTTCACGTTTCATTAACCATTTTGGAAAGATTCTCCACATTTCTCTGGACTTACTATCTCCAGCGGTCATTAGTCCCGTACTCGTCGCCCCCGCCGGGCATAAACTTTGCACCGATGAATTAAATGAATGAATTATTATCAGATAGAAAGTAATTTTCTTCCTTAGAATTCGGAAGCCATGAATTTTATTCGCTTATGAATTGGTGGGAGGGGAGGGGAGGGGAGGGGAGGGGAAGGATAATTCGTCCCGTTAATACATAGGTAACCACAGAGGTATGTATATACACATAACTTCACTGTAGTCATTGTGATAATACGTCAGTTTCTTTCTACGCCGTCGAGTACGAAATATGATGGATGGCACTTCGGAAAACTTCTTTCCTCCTTTTTTCCTTTCTTTTCTTTTCTCTTTTCTTTTTTTTTTTTCTAACTTTTCTCTCCTCTCCTCTCCTCTCCTTCGCCCGTTCCCCCCCCCACCACGTGAAATTTCTATTATAAATCAAAATTCTTCAAAAAGTTATATGCATAAACCATCGAAGGTGGAAGCCACTACCGGTCCCCCCCCTTCCCTTTTCTATTCTTATTATTCCTTTATCATCCTTTTTTACCGTCCTTTAGACCCTCCATTTGGTCTTACACTTTTTAGCTGCATTCCACAACACCGTATAACCCGTCGACGATGGGAAACCAGGACTATGTAATAATAATCCCATAGCAAGTTCGAGCGCGTTGGGTGCGTCGATTCTCGTGCGAGCGGTTATCGAGGTAAAGCCGTTCGAAACGAAAGACAAGTGACACGCCAGTGATATATTATCCTCGTAAAAGCAACGGGCGAGCTTCCCTCTTGCCGTTGCCGTTGCCGTTGTTGCTGTTGCTGCCGCTCCTACCACCACCACCACCACCACCATCGAGTCGAGCACTCTACCGTAATCTCCGAATGTCTCCGATGCCACTAACGACATCACCGCCATCAGGATAAATAGCAGGATGCCTGTATCATCCCTTCTGGCATAGTCTCTCTCTCTCTCTCTCTCTCTCTCTTATACACGTACATATATACTCCTCCTCCTCTCCCTCTTTCTCATTCACTATCTCTCTCTCTCTCTCTCTCTCTCTCTTTCTCTCTCTTATACACGTACATATATACTCCTCCTCCTCTCCCTCTTTCTCATTCACTATCTCTCTCTCTCTCTCTCTCTCTCTCTCTCCTCATGCTTGAAATTTGCTTTTGGACCATTTGCTCAGACTATTATCGTTCGTCGTTAATTACGACGTAACGTATATTCGTATGTAACTGCATTACGATTAATCAAGTTAAACGCATGATCTTATTCTTAAATATGACTAGCTAGTATATATATATATATATATATATATATATATATATATATATATATATATATATATATATATGTAACACAATATATTCTACGAATACGTTATATCTCGTTATATCACGAAATGATTATTTCTATACGTAACATATGTATTTATTGTTAAAGAGAGAGAGAGAGAGAGAGAGAGAGAGAGAGAGAGAGAGAAACGTATTTGACTAGTCATATATTATAAATAAATGGAAAGTTGGCGTGAAAACGAGCGAGAGGGATCTCTAACGTTGACCCCTCATAGTAACCCCCCTTGTTCCTTCCCCACGAAGAAATTCTCAAACGTCTCGCATCCACAATAATCCTGTTTTCTTCTTTTTTCTTTTTCTTCCTCATTTTCCTTCCATCCTTCCTATCTTCGTTCCACCCTTCTTTCCAGTTCAACGAACATCATAGCGGCTCGGCGTCGGATAAAAATCTCTTGGTTCGCTTTTTTCAAAAGCACCCTTTTCTCGTTTCTTCTCTCTCTTTCTCTCTATCTATTTCTCTATCTCTCTTTCTCTTAAAGATATGAAAAAATTGTCTGCGTGATAACGAAGAACTACCTTACTATATATATATATATATATATATATATATATATATATATATATATATATATATATATACATATTATGTTCCTTAGCATTAGGTTAATTATTTACCGAAAGGTACGCGTCTTCTGCGCGTATGTATATAACAACGTACCTGTCCCCATTTACCTACGCATACGTCGTACTTATATCTATAGATATGCTACTGACCGTAAACGAGGACGTACATGACCCAAGTTAACTATGTAAATGGTACATGTACTTGGAACTGAGAGGTGACCGGAACTCTAGAGACGGATAGAGATAGACAGAGACAGAGACAAAGGCAGAGACAGAGATAGATAAATAGATAGATAGATAGATAGATAGATAGATAGATAGAGAGAGAGAGAGAGAGAGAGAGGGAGAGAGATAGGAGAGATTCAATGCTAAATATTTTATGTTAACATTGATTACTTTCCTCGATTTTTCATGAATTGATGGAATTCTTTAATACCAGTTAAGCGTGTATTTAAATAAATCTGGATACCGAGCTATATCATATATATATATATATATATATATATATATATATATATATATTTATATATATACATATTGAATAAAATCCTCCATTCAATCTTTGAATGATCGAACATCCTTTAACTGTATCGTTTCCGCTCGACGAAATATTAAGAAGAAGGTAGTTCGGAAATGCGAGATATCACATTGTAATATTATTCGAAAGAAATAAATGGTACGAGAACATTTCTCTCCGATAGAATTGATCTTGTTCTTCCGTAATATTATTTTCGAAGTCGCGACGACGTTAAGGATGAGGGGAAACAAAATTAGGGAAACGAAAATTGTAGTTTGTTTTCAATCTATCGATAGGTGAAACCGCGGCTGCGGACAAGCGAAAAATCAGGAGTGACGGTATAAGAGCAACACCTGGTGGTACCTACGTTCGATGAATGACGCGAATTAATGGCATATGGCACGAACATGTCGCGTAGAGAAATTTTTTAGAATCACGCGTAGAGTAATGCCACTACCGAGTATTTTCTTCTCTCTCCCTCTCTCTCTCTCTCCCACTCTCTCTTTCTCTTCTTTCTTCCTTTCTTCTCGCGTTCAATCTTTTTCTATTTTTTCTTTTTTTGTATTTCAGCGTAACGCAGACGCACCATATGCGCTACCCTTGGACGGAAATATGAACGGATATGCATAATAGGAGAGAAAGAGAAAGAGAAAGAGAAAGAGAAAGAGAGAAAGAGAAAGAGAGAGAGAGAGAGAGAGAGAGAGAGAGAGAGAGAGAAAAGATGGTGTCTCTCGTGCACTTCGAAACAATCGAACGTGAATGACAATGAGACTACTTTGTCCATGCGTCACTGCGGGGGTGCACGTATCTCGCGTATACCACGTCTATATCTCTATATTTGTATGTGTGTACGTTCCTGTGTATGTATCCATGCATGCATGTACGTATATATGTATGTACGTATGTATGTATATGTATGTACGTATGTACGTATGTATGTATGTATGTATGTACGTATGTATGTACGTATGTATGTACCTACGAGCACGTATGTATGTTTTTACCGTGCGAATGGCGTCGTCAACGTGAGCACATACGTACTACATACGTACAAACCTACGTACGTGAGTTGCGTTACGTTGAAAAGGGGTAGCGCTTCCTTCGTCGTAGCTTCTCTCTACCCCGAGCAACGAAATGCGCCGGCGCCCCTCTTCCTCCCTGACACCCCCGTCATCTATGGTCTTCTCTACGTCGCAGGGAAAGTCGAGCTTTATTCTACATGGATTCGAATTCATCGCGTGCAGCGCACCGGAAAATACGAATTATTGCTTCGACCGAGAGAGGGGCTGAAGGGCCAAGAGGATTTTGTGATCGGTAATTTTTAATTACTTGTCGCTTCCACCTCTTCTTTTCTCTCTCTCTCTTTTTCTCTCTCTCTCTCTCTCTCTCTCTATTTCTTTCACTTTCCTTGTTTCGTTCGTCTAAAAGGAGACTCGTGAAAAAATAAAATTACGTTCCGACGAGTCAATTGTTTGTTTCTCCATTTGGATTAATCGTACTGTAAGAGGAGTGATCGTTAGAAGCAATTTAGGCTTCTATTAATTTTTTTCTCTCTTTCTTTTTTTTTTTTTCTTTTTAAATTATGCGGAAATGGGAAATGATCTTACGGATGTGTTCAACGTCTACTCGAATCGATTTATGTACATAAGTACGTTTTGTTTGTAGGTACGTAGAAGTCTACTAGTCGCAATCCAGGAAATTACTCAGAAAGGTTGAAAGTAGATATATATATATATATATATATATATATATATATGCATGTATGTATGTATGTTGTACGTATATATATATATTAAAAAAATATATATATATATAAAAAAAACAAGTCTTTCGACCTACATCGCCATGCAAGTACGAGCAGGACTAATTCACAACACAGAGGCTAATTCAACGAGATGGAGAGCAAGGAATTCGAGAAACTAAAAACTGGGAAATTGAGTTATGAGATTTTTCTTCAACTACACATTCTCCAATTTTTATTTTTATTTTTGTTTATCCCCCCCTCTCTCTCTCTCTCTCTCTTTCTTTCATTCAAAGCGACTTCGTATGTGCATGATTCGAAGGTATTGTAAACGTTGATTCGATTAAAAGACAGAGAGAAAAACCGAAGAGTCCTCTCGACAGCGAGCGAACAACAAAATAATCATGAAAAACAAAAAACCATATTTCAAATGCTGTTTTTAATGGCATCGTGGATGAATAAAAAAATAAAAGCGAATTCAAAATCCAATAGCAAGGATTTCAAACAATCCTTTTTACGTAGCTCTAGACGTAAGAAAAATAGAAAAAAGAAAAATATAAAGAAGTTATATATAAAATTTATCAGAAGTTCATAGTCGTAATAAGTATATAACGATGAACGGATGTACTTGAAGAAAGGGAAAAAGTAATTATTTCTTTCATCTCGATTTCTACAAGAGAGAGAGAGAGAGAGAGATAGAAATGGTTATTTCGAGGACAGAGTTCTCTCTCTCTCTCTCTCTTTCTCTGTCTCTCTGTCTCTCTGTCTCTCTCTACCTAAAGTGCAACGAATCTCCGGGTGCAATTCGGTCGTGTTGCTGTAGCTTCGTCCGCCATGTTGTAGCCAGTATATCGACTAAATCTCTCACCCTCTCTGTCTGCGTATCTATCTATATAGCCATAGCTATATCTATGGGGTCTGTGCTTCTCCCATTTGTGTGAGTACTGTCCCTCCTATTTCTCTCTCTCTCTCTCTCTCTCTCTCTCTCTCTCTCTCTCTCTTTCTCTCTTTCTTTCTCTGTCCTTAATCTCCAACTACGATAAGGAATGCGATTAGAACTTTAAAAGACCATCGGATCTTCGATTAACTAAACGTTACATTATTTCTCTCGAGTTAATTTTGGGGACTAAAGGTGACCGTAGATGCGTTACGAAGTCGTACGAGAACACGATTACCACGTGTAACACATACACACACACACACACACACAATGGCAATTCTCTCGTTGTATATCCTGGTGCAAAGCTACCTTAAAGCCGTGCATATGCGTTACAGCTTCCGTAAGTACGAATTCATTTCGTACTCCCCTCTGTTTCAGAAACTTTACTTTAGTATACCACCCTTCCTTTTCCTTCCTTCCTTCCTTCCTTCCTTCCTTCCTTCATTCCTCCCTTCCACCCTTCGTGATACTCTGCGACACGTAAAGGTACCTACTCTTCTCTCTTTCCTATTACCTTTCTCTCTCTCTCTCTCTCTCTCTTTCATGCAATCCCTTTCCTCCTCCTTCTCCTTTTCAAAGCGTACCACGCACTATACTTCATACGTGCCTGGATACACATCTACATATAATACATATATGCATATATACACACAGGAAGGTTGCGAAACCCGCGTGGTTAGGTATTACAATAATCAACACGCAAATCCTTCGGAGGTAAGTACATACGGATCTACAAAGGAGTGCGCACGAACAGAGAGGAGCCGGGATTCTGTCACGCTCAGGATACGGATACAAGGACCTTTACCTCTACTTCTCAAATCATTTTCCCTTCCCTGTTATATGCGCACGAACAATTCTCTAACGATGCTACGATAAGTTTTTCAATGAAATTCAGACGTTCATGAATCCATTTAAATACGAACGAACGTATACCTACTTACGTATATGGTTAACATTTAACCATCAAAGAATATCCCTATTTATGGTATTGCGCTATTGGAATTAATGTTATATTTTAACGTAATACGTGTGCATGGATTTATGCGTTTATAACATTTCATCGTTTGTTTCTTAGACGCTCAGAGACATCCTTTCTTAGTTCTAGTTTAGAGTTTAGTCTCGAAAGTTAGTTTTATAGTATTACCTAAATGTTTCCTGTTTCAAAGATTTAAATGGAACAACGACGAATAATAGAGTAAAATCTTCATTTAATTAAACGGTTATACGTTAAGCGTAACAAAAGTTAGGAAAGGATCGTTCAAAGACATAATACAGAATATGTAAAGAAAATGAATTTTTAATACATCTAATGATAAGAATACCTGATCCACGTGTTAGCGTAATTAATCGGTAGGACGAGTTAATATTCATTAGATGCGTATAATAACTCTATCTAGCAAGCTATTACACCGTATTAATTTTCATTACAAATATTTACTTTTTCGTACAATAACGAAGCTTTTGATATACAGGATAATTAATTTTCAATTATGTTTCAAGCCGTGCTTATCAAAAAAAAAAAAAAAAAAAAAAAAAAACAAACAAACAAAGAAAAATATATCTTTTGCGAATCATTTGATAAATTAGAGCGAGGTCAGGTAATATATAAATTAATGTTTTTTAAATCAAATAACATTGTTACGATTTCTTTGTTATCTTATTTCCTTCCTTTATCCTTTCCCTTTTTCTTTCTCCTTTATTTCCGTATTTTTATTTAAAAAATTTAAGGTAGATCAATTCCTATGTTATTAGCAATTTTATTACTTGCGATATTACGATATACACTTCATCGAGGATATTACGGATATAATAAAGACGATATACCCATCATCTCCATAGCCGACGGAGTAATTTTTTGACGTTGGAGAGAAACGCCGGAGGACACTCATCGAAAGGCGAGGATAATGGAAGAGTCCGAAGCACGTTACCTAAACGAGCCTGACTCTACTCCATCTGAATTCTTATAATATGGATATTCTGAGCAACACCACCTTAAATATCCGTTCTCCCTTGTGCACGTCTCATTCTTCTTTCTTGTTTTTCTTTTCTTTTATTATTTTTATTATTATTTCTCTCTCTCTCTCTCTCTCTCTCATTTCTTCGTTATTCCCCCAAGTCCCTTTCTCTTCGTTCTTTTTTTTGCTTTATCGTTTTCCTTTTCTTTTTTCCATTAACTTCCAGTTTTGACCGGCTAAGGCTAACGAAACTGGTTAAAAGAAGGTGAAGTAGGATGAAGAGGAGCAGAAAGAAGAAGATCTACTACTACTCGTTTCTCCTTTATTTGATCGGTATTGAAAAGTTTCTCTTCTTTCACGAGATGTTTGAATCTCTACGGAGATCACGTCGAGTACTACTCGGTGATCCTACGTCGAAAGGGTTTTCCCTTTGACCATCCCCTTTTTCTTCCTTCCTCCTTTCTCACTCCTTCTTTTTATCGTTTCGAAGTCGATCGCTCGTTCGGCGGCCACGTTTCAACGTTCCGACGAAAATATCCGTTTACGAGGACGGATCCTTTGGTAAACGATGGCTGCTTCTACCATTCCCAAAACGATCTACGACGGAGTGAAAGAGATTCGAGAAGTCCTTTAAGAAAAATGAAAAAGGAAACAACGACGAAAACGACGAAGACGATGACAGCTAAAATAGAGAAGAAAGAAGAAGGATAGTAAAAGAAGAGAGAAAGGGAGAAAGAAATACAGAGAGAGAGAGAGAGAGAGAGAGAGAGAGAGAGAGAGAGAGAGAGAGAGAGAGTGAAACGAAAGTAGGGCTGCCTCGATGGAGAACTAACGCAAATATTCCAAACACGTAACGCACGTTCGCACCATCTCGCGTATCTCTTATACGTTACTCCGTAGAATTAAATTCAAGTTGGTAGGTATTATATATGTGTGTATGTGCGTCTCTATCTCTATGTGCATATGCATTCACGTATATATGTATGTATTACATATACAGTAACGATAGAGAAATAGAAAGAGAGAGAGAGAGAGAGAGAGAGAGAGAGAGAAAGTGTATAAGTAGTAACTTTCGCTCACGCTTTTTTATTGGTCGCATAAGGGTAAGAAAAATACGAGAGAGAAGGGTGTACTAACTCGACAAACTTTTTCTACGTAGCATCATCTACGTTGGATGGGTTTGTGTGTAGAATAACGAACGTTCACGTTGACGTTTACTATGACGTCATCGGTACGACGAAGTTTCGTCGAAATTTGGGATGAAAAGATTTTCGTATAACGAGACTAATCTTTCATTTCTTTCTCTTTCTCTCTTTCCGCCTATATTTGTTTATTAGTTTCCATCACTTTCCATCGTTTTCCCTCGACTCATTACAATCTCGTAGCATTTAATTAGTTTATAAAGTGTCGAGGTGCTCGTAACAAACGAATAATTAGTGAAATCCTATTACAATGAAAGTATAATAGCAAATGAAAAGCATTTCTATATGCATATTTCTACGTATGTATATTCATATGTATATGTATATGTATATGTATATGTATATGTGTATGTATGTGTATATTAATATGTATATGTATGTGTATATGTATATATGTACATATGTATATATACATATATATATATATATATATAGATACGTAACAAGCTCGTAGAAATGTTCCTTTTCTCTCCTCTCGTTCTCGCGCAGCTACTTTCTATTCATGGTTGACGAGTTTACACTCGTGTCACGCAACCAAACGCGATGTCGCTTTATCACGCACGTTGATACATACCTATCTCTTCTAGTATACTTTGTAAAATTTTGACTGTCATAAAGCTTCCACGAGTTTACATTTATATGCAAATAATATGTATATATATATATATATATATATATATATAATATATTGTATATGTATATATATATATATATATATACAATATATTATTATATATATATATATATATATATATATATATATATATAACATAGTTATATATATATAGACGCCGGTCTATTTTAATTTTCCGCTTTGAAATAAAATTGCCGGTAGTAGTAGTTGTGTCGTCATTTTTCCTACCGAGACCGTGACATAATTCACAACGTATTCTCATTAGAATGGTTTTGGAACGTAAATTACGAGAGAGAGAGATAGAGAGATAGAGAGAGAGAGAGACAGAGAGAGAGAGAGAGAGAGAGAGAGAGAGAGAGAGAAATAGAGAGATAGAGAGATAGAGAGAGGCAGAGAGACAGAAATAGGATTTCGTTCGATTCGAACACGCACCTACGAGCGAAATAACGTAGCAATTCTGTAATCGGTGTACGGTCAATGACATATTACAAAAACGTTTCATAACGGTTTTGTTTCCATTCTTCTTTATTGGAACACCCACGTAACTTCTGTGAGTGACGCGCGTATGAACGATGGTGTACGCGCGTATGCTCGGTTATCAGTCGCAGCCCAGAACAATTTGAAAAATAGACATCGTTCTACGCCTCTCTCTCTCTCTCTCTCTCTCTCTCTCTTTATCCTTTTATTTCCATTTCCCATAAGATCTATTCGTTGGCTCGTTCTTTAAATTGCTTATTAAATTAAATATTTTACCGTTGGTAAA
>OU426995.1:5816670-5819170 GCA_911387935.1 Dolichovespula saxonica | reverse complement strand
AAGAAGAAGAGGAGGAGGAGGAGGAAAAGGAGGAGGAGGAAAAAGAATGGGTTGGTTTAACTCGTCAGTTACGAAGTTCGTTATGAGTTGTGTCTAGTTGCTTCAATGAGAATGATGATAAACCGGGAAATTGTAAAGAGCAATCGAACGCATGAATGCACTCCGGTAACGTGTGCATCGTTGCACTTTCCACGGTGGATAATAACTCGCATTGGTAAATCCATAAAGCCTTTAGCGAACTCCTTTTATTTCTTTCTATCTCTCTCCTTCTCTCTTGTTCTTTATCGATTTTTTTTTCCTTTCTTTCTTTTCTTTTTCTTTTTCTTATTTTTCATCTTTCTTTTTTCCATCCTTTCCATTTTTTTTTTGCTTTTCCATTCCAAATATCACCTTCCCTCCCCCTCCCCTTTAAGAGTCCCTCAACGAAGCAATTAAATTTCATTTTGTTTCGTTGCAAACGGCGAATAAAACTTTTTCCTATCCCGTCTACATGTATCGAAAACAATTATCACCTTTTCGATCGTTATACCCGAGGATAAATTTGTCTGGCGTTCGTTAGTCGTTTTAATCCTTGATAGTAGTTAGCCGGGATCATTTTTCTTGAATCTTAAAAATAGAAAAAAGAAAAAGGGACAAATAATAGCAACCGGGAAACTAATTTAAACGTAATAATGTTACTAGACTTTAGAAGATAGATTCGTTCGATGCCATCCATTTTTTCTTTCCTTTTTATTTTTTCTTTTTTTTTTTTTCCGAATACTAATCTCCCTCTCTTAATTACATTTACTCCATCATCGCATTCTCTCGATTTTTCTTTCTCCTTTTGTTTCTTTTTCCATCCCCCTTCCCTCCTCCTTTCCCCTCCCCTCCTTTCTTCTTCCATTTCCTTCCTGTTCTTAACTAGCAACGAACCGGCACTTCAGGTCAATGGGGTGGGGGAAGGAAGAGAGAGAGAGAGAGAGAGAGAGAGAGAGAGAGAGAGAGAAGGGGGGGGGACGAACGAAGCTTTGAATGGCGACAATGATGACGAAGATATAACGCATCTCATCATTGGACGGGATAAAGGGATGGTGACAATACACGCGAGCATAAAAAAAGAAAAAAGAAAAAAAGAGAAAAAGAAAAAAAAAAAAGAAGAAAGAAGGAAGGAAGGGAAAAAAGGGTTAGGTAGAGTAGGTTATATAATTTTCTCTTAATTTTTTTTCAAGGAAATACTTCAAAAGCAGCAAAATCTTAGATTTAAAATATAGGTCGGCTAAACGTATTGAAGGGACTCGAAAAAGGGCTTTTTATCACGCCACTACTCTGCCACCATCACAGCCAACACCGTTAAACCGAAAGGAGTCGCATTGTTCGAATTAACAATCGTCACTACTGCTCTGACTGACAATGGAAAAGGAACAATCGTGAACGTTAGAAATATACTCGAGGGTGGATACCTAGGTAGGAAAGTAAGTAAGTAAGTAAGTAAGTAAGGACATACATACGGATAAATATTAAGAGCAATTTATTTTTTACTTCAACCTCTAAGAATATTATCCATAAGCGTAGGTAACTTGAAAGAATGAGGATTCCTAATATCAATGGATAATAATGAATTCATCATTAAGAATTATTCAACGTTACCCTTCGTTATCCGTTCATTGTCTTTCTCTCTCTCTCTCTCTCTTTTTATTGTATCATATCAAGTCACACAACACGAAGATAAACCTGTATATAATATTGATAAACTTATATAAATTTCAGATTGACGATATTGAGATATAAATGTTCTCTTTTCTTCTCTTTTTTTAATTTTAATTTTAATTTTAATTTTAATTTTAATTTTAATTTAACATCGTTTTACGAATAATTCAACCAAAAAAATAAAAAAATATACAAATATAATGTATGTACGCAAAGGAGTTTACGCGAGTAAACCCGTACACATATTTGCGAGAATATAAAGGTTACTTCATTTAAAAATGTCTCAAGGCTTTCCACATTTTTATTTCTTTTTCTTTTTTTTTTTTTTTGATGAGAAGGACTCGAGCGAGTTTCTCCTTCTTTTTCTTCTTCTTACTTTTCCTTTATCTTTTTTTTTTTTTGGCTCACGAAAATTTTAACGAACGTCCGAGTCCTTGAACCGTACAACGAATTCTCTTTACTTCTTCTTCTTCTTCTTCTCCTTCTTCTTTCACTACGAAGTTAAAATCTTTGAGAAAGAAAAGAGAGAGAAAGAGAGAGAGAGAGAGAGAGAGAGAGAGAGAAAAAAATTTACGTAACCTTACTCGATGATAATCGACTCGTCGTCGTCGGCAAACTCGAGACAAAGTTTTCGCTGGGCGAAACCATAGGAAATTAATCATCTTAGCTTTGGCAGATTATACACGTAAGGCAAGTTAGGATAATTAATCGAAGTGACGACTATAGTCATCGCAATGTCATCGAAACTTTGGACACAATGTCATTTATCGAAGAGAATGGAAGTATGGGAGTATCCTACGTGTGGGTATACCTT
>OU426995.1:5801670-5814170 GCA_911387935.1 Dolichovespula saxonica | reverse complement strand
TAGGTACAAGTCGGTAATGTTGCCGCTATAAGAGTCATCGCTATCTACTATAGGTTTTTTTTTTCTTCTCTCGTCGTGTGGTCGTTTAGAATGTCAAAAGTTTTTGACGTGGATAAAGCGCCATTTTTACGCTACCATCCTACGACTTGCAATCTCTTACATTCCTTTCTTTTTCTTTTATCACTCTTCACCTTCTCTTTTTCCTTCCTTTTCTTTTTCCCTTTCTCCTTCTCTTTCTCCTTCCTTATTTCTTTTCTTTCTTTTTTTTTTTTATTAACCATTGCAATCATAAGCGTTACGTAATCACACATAGAAATATATCCACGGTATTATATCGTAGCGAGCTCTTTATTATTCGAAAAATATGTATGCATATATGTACGTACGTACGTATGTTGGTGTGCGTATACGACTAAACGAAAATTGGCGGAAAACGTGATTTCGAGAGAATCAATTGTCGGTGATAAGCGTAATTGCAGCGACTTCATTAATGGCACTTTTATGGTTTCATCGAGCTGTGGCAAAGAGCTTTTCAAAATTCACAATGCCGATATGTATATATACATATATACATATATACATACATACATACATATATATATATATATATATATATATATATATATAATATATTTATATATTTATACATATATAAATATCCATAGACCTACCTATCTGTATACGGACAAATCGATTTAATCAAATTTATTGTTTATCAATTTAACGGTCATCTCGAATATTACGTCGGACTGTCAGACATCGGAGATTCGGGGCGAATTATTTAATCGCGAAATTGATCGTCTAGCAATGACATCGAATTGTTTATCACGAAGGGTGAAAAAGAGATAAAACGAGATACATAGAAAAAAAAAGAAAAACTAAAACAAAGAAAAAGAAAGAACAACGACAACAACACTTCGGTAATAATTTAGTGTACATCAACGCGAAACGGGCTTGTAGTTCGCGATGAAAAAAAAAAATAAATAAATAAAAACAAGAAAGAGAATAAAAAAAAAAAAAGGAAAGTAAAACGTATCAATGTTATTTTCGAGCAAAACTAATAACGCCGAAGGACATTGTGATTTTATTCCTCCCGATACTCTCGACGAATTTCTGTGGCAAACGAGAACGTACTCGACGTAAAAAACACGGGAAACATTTCAATTTGCGTTGCCCTCTACACGTTTTGCGCGCGCGCGCGCGCGTGTGTATTTGCTTGAAGTGCATGAAACTCGAGAAATTTTATGCAAGTACATATTCTTCATTCGGGCAAAAAATTTAAGGTCCGTTAAGTTTTCCAAGTAATACGAGTAAATAAAGAAAAAAAAAGAAAAACAGGGCCGTTGTCGATGACAAATTTTGCATAATTGTATGTAATAGTGCGTAATTATGAATATTTAAAAAAAATCCATATAAACGCTTATAATGTATATATCGCATTTGACATGATAGGTATTAAATTTTTATCGTATACCAGTTTTGTTCAATATTAATATCTATTTATATAAAATCTAATTATACGTTTCGCTCGATATTAAGCGCAATAATTGAACTGAAAGATAATCAATGTTAAAACTTGCGATTAGGTTTCGATATCGTACGACGTTAACTCGATAACCACATGAATTCGACTGCTTATAAGAAACACAGAACAAAACAATAGGACGAGGTTAGTACTTACGTATACTGGATAACAAAAACATAACGATAACAAAACATAACGATAAACAAAAGTCTACGCTGGTATAGACATTTGTAAATACTTGTCAATATGAAGAAATATACCTATAAGCGTATATAGGGTAAAAGAGAGATAGAAAGAGAGAGAGAGAGAGAGAGAGAGAGAGAGAGAAAGAGTGATATTATACGAACAAAGTCACCTTTCTTTCCTCGTTAACGTTTTCGAAATTGAAAATGGCAGAGTGTATTAGAGCACGGTATGTGCCGAACGTGTTTAGAGTTTCGTGAACGTATGTACATAGATCGTACGTCGGTATGTCGAATACGTTTATAATTTAATAATAGTGCCGGACGATAGGTGGTCCATGACACGAGCATAAGCTCCATTCTATGAAACACTGTCTCTCTCTCTCTCTCTCTCTCTCTCTCTCTCTCTCTCTCTCTCTCTCTCTCTCTTACTTTCGTATGCCACCCTCTTAGGGAATTGTACGTACGTATATACGTTAGTGCGGATGGTAGTGTGTACGTTGCGTATTCAACTCGCTTCACCTTTATGTGCAATAACGTATGACGACGGGGACCAACAGCCAAGCATCGTTATGCCCTTCTAAAGTACGATGACGAGGGTGCTAGTCTTCCTGGTAAACCCTTTCTCTCTCTCTCTCTCTCTCTCTCTCTCTCTCTCTCTCTTTCTCTCTTGATCTTGTTGTTTGTTACGAAGCTAAAGGAAAACAAAAATATCCTTTGGCGGTTCTCTGATAAAGTCGTACTTTGAGAGATAAAAAACTGTATCTGTACACGTAGATATACATTACATACGTGTGTGTGTGTTTGTTTGTGTGTACATGTTCGCGTGTGAAAGAGAAAAAGAAACTTTCTGTGATGTTATCGATATATTGAAATCCCGACACATGAGAGAAAAAGAGACAAATAGAGTGTAAGATAGAAAGAAGATAGACAAAGAGAAAGGAAGAGAAGAAGAGAGAGAGAGAGAGAGAGAGAGAGTAGGAGAGGGTAGAAGAGAATGAGTGAGAGAGAGAGAGAGAGAGTAGGAGAGGGTAGAAGAGAATGAGTGAGTGAGTGAGAGAGAGAGAGAGAGAGAGAGAGAGAGAGAGAGAGAGAGAGAGAGAGAATCTTTTATTCATGAAACGGATAAAAACGCAAATATTTAAATCCCCCACCATTTTCTACGCGCCTGCTAACACATTGTTCAATCGTACGTCGTTAAATCGAAAGGCTGCGGAAGGAGTCGATGAGATTTGAAAGTAAAATCTCTCGACGGAAGATTCGTACAGTTTTCGGTGTCTGGGTAAAACGCGTGGCACCGACAGACAGTGAGAAAACGTACGAAAGAAAGAGAGAGAGAGTGAGAGAGAGAGGGAGAGAGAGAGAGAGAGAGAGAGAGAGAGAGAGAGAGAGAAAGAAACGCGCTGCGTTTTTCGCTCTACCGCATCGAAAATCTTATATGCGGGCATAGATTTACTTCCGATTTTTACTCGTAGATGCACAGTGGTTTTATATTCTCTCTCTCTCTCTCTGTCTCTCACTCTTTTTTCTCTCTCTTTCTTTCTTTTCTCTTTACAAAAAGAAAAACAAAAAGAGCGTTCACATTGAAGTAAAGAAATAAATCAAAAATAAGAATGTCTGTATTTTGTTTGTATTTTAAATCGTAATATAATATTAATGACTACAGGGAAAGAGTGAGAAAAGAGAGAGAGAGAGAGAGAGAGAGAGAGAGAGAGAGAGAGAGAGAGAGAGAGAGAGAGAGAGAGAGCAAGAAAGAGAGAGAGAGAGAGAGAGCAAGAAAGAGAGTGAACAAAGTTCAACTTTGTGAATCTTCAATGAAATATCTACGTCAGTATTTTCCATTGCAGAATCTTTTGGTGTAAAAAAAATATTTATTAACCACTCTTACTTCCAATTTCTACTCGGAGATGTAAGACCGTTTTATTTATTTTTTCTCTTTATTTTTTATGCTGTTTTTCTTACGAAAGAGAAGAATAATAGCTTTAACATCGAAGAGGAGAAATAAATCAAGAAATAAGAATGTTTTTACTCTAACTCTTAATACAATATTAATGATTACAGAGAGAAAGAGAGAGAGAGAGAGAGAGAGAAATTTTTTTACGAATTGTCAATGAACTATCTAGGTCAGTATCTTTCATAGCAGTCTCTAATGTAAAACAATATTGATTAATGACTATTAGTTAAATTTGTTTTAATTTATAATGACCGAGGAATGTAGAGAGAGAAAGAAAGAGAGAGAGAGAGAGAGAGAGAGAGAGAGAGAGAGAGAGAGAGAGAGAGAGAGAAAGAGAGTAAGCAAGAAAGAGACAAACAAAAGCGTTATACCACACGTCAGCGTTTTGAGATTTCAAGGTTTTTGTGAAAAGTAATTTTTCCATAGAAATTGTGTAATTATGAGGCTGCTATTTTCTTCCATTTAAATTTGTATTAATAATGAAGATAGTGTATTTGTTTCTGGCTCTCTCTCTCTCTGTCCCTCTGTCTCTGTGGGAAAATGTTGCATTTTTTAAAACAATTTTGTATTTTTTTTTTTTATGGTTATATCTGAAGATAGAATTTAAAAAAGAGCTTTATTGGAACTCTCGTTATTACAAAATATTTTATTTAAGTGGCAAGAATTTTGCTACGTGCTACGTAATTATAAATTAAGGGACAATAAATTATACATCGAGTGGTGCCACAATGATTAAAAATATCATATTTTTCAATAATTTCCCAACATAATTCCCATTAGCATCCAGACCTATCAATTGTTATAATTATTTTTGGGCGTTATTTATTGGCACAATTATTTCCAAACATTTGCTCAATACTTATTATAAAATATCATTACGTAATATAAGCTATGCAACCCAGACGCAACTCTGACATTTCGTTATTTATATTGAATACAAAATATTCACATATAACTAAAATATTCTTATATAACCTATCGATCATATATTTTACAGAAATACCATTGGAAATAATCGTTAATAATAATAACGGTGAAATAAATATGAGCGATTATTTTTAAAGATTATTGCGTAAGTAACGTAAATAATATCTTTTATACTTATACGTTTTACGTGACTCAATAGCAAAATATCAAAAGTTCGATTGTAAGAGCGATGAAATTTTCCGTAATACTAAAGGAGGTACCTTCAAAGCCGTAAAAGGATAAGAAAATGCCTTACACACACTGATAACAATCGTCGAGATACGGCTATTGGTAATTCACAGAGGGTCGAGGAGAGAAACTTTGAAAGTTTCACGCTTTGAAGGCGATAATCTTGAACAGAAGGCGAATGCGACCAAAAGACGTCCTCGTAAAAGTATTCGTTGTCATATATATATATATATATATATATATATATATATATATATATATATATATATATATATATATATATATATAGACACACATACATTTACATTATATAGAACGTGCTCTTATCAAATCCCTCGAGTAATCGGTTATGCATATCACGTGCGTTTTCACGAAGCTCGCGAGAAATCCCCTTAACGAGAACTATTATTTCGATTATTAAACGAAATAATATACGATTATGTCGATTAAACTTAATCGCTTAATGATTCTTTCTTTTCTTTTTTTCTTTGTTCTTTTTTTTTTTTTTTTTTTTTTTTTAATTATTCTCGTGAAATTCAAGATCCATACGTAACAGCCATCGGTTTTGATTGTAACTTATTTTTTCATTCGGTAAACATCAATCCTGATACGCCATTTTGGTAAACCACATGCGAATAGGCACGTTATGCGATGTCAAGCGAACAAATGAATGGATGAATGAATAAAATTCGTTTGGAAATATTCGTGTAATATATATATATATATATACACACACACACACACACACACACATGATATCGTTTTATGCGCATGCGCTGTCGTTAGTACATAGTCGAGAATGACGTTTGTATGCACAGAATATCAGCTATTTATATGTTCACCTGTGTTCTTCAGATGAATATATATATATATATCCACATATTATATATGTATGTGCAAATACATATATAACACACACACACACACACCCACACACACACATACACACACACATATCGGATATATATATTCTTTCTCCGACTTGTCGCATGCACGGAAGCTACATGCTGTGCGCACGCGTACGCTTGCCGGTTCCCAATGTCTCTGCAGTGCGGACACGTGCGGTTTTAATGCGAAACAAAAGGAAATCATAGGCGAGAAAAGGACGAGAGAAAAAAAAAAGGGACAGCGTGGTCGAAGAAAATGCAAAAATCGGCGCATACCTAAGAGAAACGTGTCAGGAATACGAATACATATACGATATAATGTGTACCAATTTCAAAAGTAACAAGAATGAACCATTTCAAAGGTGTTCTTTTTTTTTTTTATTATCTTCTAGGAGAGTATCATCGGTTTAAATAATACACTTTTAATCGTATAAGTATTGACAATAAGTGTTAACATTGTTTGACTTTTCGGTATTAACTTCGATCATATTTTCATTTTAGATGCACGCGCGCAACTAACGTGATTCGTCGAAATTTTGAAAGGAGTCAATTGTATATGTATTTCTACTTGAATGCATACATAAGCGAAGGGAGAAAGAGAACTCTTAACAAATTACTAAAGGTTGCTGCTCGAAGTTACCAATGAATTCTGTTTCCTATCGATTTATGCTCCCTGTTGTGCGGTATAGTTTTCGGTGCTTCATGAGAAAGGGAACGACAGAGAGAGAGAGAGAGAGAGAGAAAGAGATAGAAGGGCTAAAGGAGAGAGAGAGAGAGAAAAAGAGAGAAACGTAGCCAAGTGAATCGTCGAACGAGTCTAGCTTGACGAGTCAATACGAACGAGTGAGATGGATAGATTTCGAGAAAAAAAGAAAAAGAAGAAAAGAGCAAATCAAAATGGAGAAAATAAAAACGTTGAAAAAAAAGGGGAATTCCAGAAAAATATCGACGATCAATTCGATTTTGCTTTCGAGTCGAGCATGATTGATTGCTCGCGTGCTTTCTCGATGAGTGGAAATTTGATTATTCAAAAAGTTGCGATTCGTTGATTCAGTCAACTTTGGAAAGGCAAATATGTGAATATGTAAAATCGATACCTTCCAGTTCCGTATATATATATATTTATATATTGAAAAATAAATAAATGAAATAACTATAGTTAGGTCACGTTGTATAATGCTAACGAGCCAAGGTTTTCATAGTTTCGATTTATCACGACCAAATCTGTCGCATTATCTCCTTGGAAATATTTGTAGTCGACGTTTCCAACACGATTTTCCTTCCCCTTGAGAAAGGGACAGGAGATAAGGAGATGCTGTGTGCGAAACTAAGACGGGCAAATAGACAGACGGATATGTAGATAGATCGATAAGAAGGAAGGTAGCGTGTGCTGCGGGCGTTCCGCATTCTAACAGAACCCTTGTAATTTGCTCAACCTTATACGACATCGAATTAATTTAACGAATGCCTTTCGATCCACTATCTACAGACAACGATATTATTTACTATCCTTTTCGATTCAACGTTCTCTTTATTCAACCTGATCCTTTTAACAGGAATTAGAAGAAGAGATTATTTACAGCAACAAAGGTATTTACATATACATATATGTGTGTGTGTGTGTAAGTATAAATATACGATATGTGTATGTATCACATGTAATTCACTATCTTTTCGACTCAATGTTTTTTGCATTTCGACTTATCTTATTTTAACAAGAATTAAAAGAAGAAATAATTTACACACACACACACACACACACATATATATATTATAGTTATACATATAAGTATAAATGTATGATAGAGTCACCTATTATTTATCTCTTTCGATTCGACGTTCTCTGAATTCAGACTGATCCTCTTAACAGGAATTAAAAGAAGCCATTATTTACAGGAACAAATATTAGATATATATATATATATATATATATGAATATAATATTAGTATAAATATATGATGAATATATCACATGTAATTTACTATATTTTTTGATTCAATGTTACATGCATTTCGACTGCTATTAAAAAAAAAAAAAATGAATAGATGACATAATTTAAAGAAAATAATATTATATATATATATATATATATATATATATATATATATAATATAAGTATTATTGTATGATATACGTATCATATGTATTTTACTATCTCTTTTGATTCGACATTCTCTGCATTTCGGCTATTCTTTAACAAGATTTAAAAGAAGAGATTATTTGCAGAAACAAAGGTACTTATATTTATAGATACAAGAAGAAATGTATGATATAAATATCACCTATTATTTACTATCTTTTCAATTCAACGTTCTCTGTATTTTAATTGATCCTTTTAAGAGGGATTAAAAGAAGAGATTATTTATAAGAACGAAGGTGTACATATATGTCTATATATATAAATGTATGGTATTCGTATCACTTATTTCCTGCATTTTTCATTTATTTTCATTTATAACAATAATTATTTACAGGAACAAAGTATTTCATTTATACATAGACACAGTGTACGTATCACATACATGTATTATGTATCATTTACATATCATTACATTTAGATTCAATGTTTTCTATTCTTTTAATTTAATTAGAAAAGTTGAGTAGATAGTTTGTAGAAACAAAAAGTATTTTTAGATACTCCTACACACAAATTTTTTGTATCTATTGTTTCTAACAAATGAGATGTACAACTAGCCTTTGATTTATAATCAATTTTATATATATAATAAATGATACGTAGATGTCACATACATACATGCGCGCGCGCCCGCATACGTATTTATTTTTCATGGTACATATATATATTTCTTATAAGATTTCTTATTTGATGTTCGAGGCGGGAAAAATTCGAAATTGTCGTCGAGATTCGCGGTCGATAAAAGGCGGTCGGATTTTTCTACGGCGAAGGCTCATCCTTTATTGCTCTCTCGCAATTTGAGCTTTTACGGTATATTTCGAGGCCATGCAGTCGGTGTACCGCTGTTCCCCGAAGTGTCATACGGCAGCACATTCGGCGAATAAACGCGACTCTTGCGAAACTACCTCGTAAAAAGTGGATAGTTTTTATGTATCTGAAAATGAGGTAGTGAAAGAAAAAGAAAAAGATATATATATATATATATATATATATATATATATATATATATATATATATATAAACTTCGCCGGACATATAAATTGGATCAAAGTTAATCAGTGATCAGTCGATTCAAAGACGATCGAAGAATATAATCATTTAGTTTTTTTTTTGATACTATCTTATAATATATGTATTATCTTATAATAAATTTTATTACAAATTTCAATCGATCGAACTAAGAGTAGGGTTATGAAAAGCATTTGTTTATTTTAACGTTTCAAAACTATTATAAATGTTTTATTCTTTGATCATTCTTCTAACCGTTTAAAAGGAAAAATTGAATGCGTATACGATCATATTTTGATTCAATTTTTTTCGAAATTTATGATGATAACGTATAAATATAAGATATCATTTACGATTACATGAGTATCCACTTACGATTCGTGTCTCTTTTAACGAGTTAATAATAACGCGTCGTCGACATATAACGGAAACGATAGTCGATACTTTTACGACTATCGTGTTAGAATGCATTTCTAAAATTACGTAAAACGCGATATTATTGCGTATAGTAGACGACTAACTTGACATATCTACAGTATGATAACGTAAATGAAAATTATCGTTAACTATCGATTATTATCTCTCAAATCCACGTCACTTTATTATGCTTAATTCATTCCTCTCGACTAATATCCATCCATTGTTACTGCAAAGAACGAATCCACCTACGGATGTTCCATTTCAATTCCACGCGAGATTATCGCCATTGAATTTTGTTCTCTTTTCTTCTTCCTTTTTGTTTTTTAATTACTTAACAGCGTCAAACAAGTTCGTATGGAATATAAATATTTTATTGCGAAAAGAAATTAAAGAGAATAAGATAGGTAGATAAATAAATGGATATACAAAAATATATCCAAAACGAGACAGATCGTATATTTGGTACTTAGTGTACTCAGAAGCTTATATGAATTTTATTTCTACCTTTGAAACTATGAAATAATATATTTTGTGAAATTTATGTTAATATACATAGATAGTTGTTGGAGTAACGCGAATGCTTATCGATTGTTTTCGAACTTCCATCGGTTTCTGTATATAAAAATTATTTTCTTTCTCTCTCTCTCTCTTTCTCTCGTTGAAACGAGTTGTAACGTATTGCCCGGGAATATCTTTGTCGTCGTAGTCGACGTTGGGCTGAAATAAAAATACCGAGATGGAAAGAATAGGAGTACCTATGGCTGTGGTACGACTAACGCGACCGCGTAGAGCCGAAAAGTACGGAAAAGGAATTTCGTCTGGAATTGTTCATGCTATGAAACATTTTTCTTGGTTACGTGTTCGTACGCTTATATTCCCTTTTTTAGCCCCTCTCTTTTTCCTATTTTTATTCTTTCTCTCTCTCTCTCTCTTACTTTCTTTCTCTTTCTATCTCTTTCTTTTTCTCTCAAATTTTTAGGACTACGAGAAGAGAAACAGAAACCAAAAAGGAGGCGATGGGAAAACTTGCAATATGCTTAGAAGAACATTAAAGGATGCCGGCTAACTTACTAAATTTTCTTTAACGTCCTGGTACGGTAATGCATAACTATGTTAATGCGCGTGCGCGTTGCAACCTAGTAAGATCTACTCATAGCAGAAAGCATTGTGCGCCGAGATGTGGAACGAGAAAAATTTACATGATGCAAGCTGCCTTTAAAAAATATTATCATTCCTTTTTTTTCTAGTAGATATATATATATATATATATATATATATATATATATTTAATTATAGGAATTATCCATTAATTTATATAAGATATAAATTAACTTTTGAAAATTCTCCACGTAACGGCATGTGACGTCATCCCAAGGTCACGCGCTCTTATATGTCCTATATTATTTAACGTGTAATCCTTGGATATTCGTATGTTCGTATGTTTGTCAATTTTATCTTCAAAACAAGCCTAAGAATTTTGACGAAACGAGAATCATAATGTATTATACTGCGATTTATGATACATCGTAGCATGTACGTATATTTATAATATTATACAATGTAGTTATACGCATTGTAAAAAGATTTTCACTTCATATAATATGTGTCTTTATTTTTCGAAAAAAAAAAAAGATAAAAAATTAATAAATAAACGAATTGAGTTATACAAAATTATACGACGAGATCGAATTAATTGACATCAAATTAAATATCGCTCGTTTCGTAATATCGATAACGTCATTACCGAGGGATATTGTAAGACCACGTTCCTTCTTTCTTTATATTATTTTCGATCCTAATAAGATTATAGTCATTTAGAGAACGCTAGGGGGATAAAAAAAAAAGCACGAATTCGTCCGATCGAAGATGATTGAAAGATATAGACCGAAAGCTCGTTACGTCAGTTCGTTAGCCCATTCATTTTGGAAAAATCTCGTTCGTGGGTGCAATTTGCATTGGATTCCTTGACTTTTCTTCTCTTATTTTTCTTTCTCTTTCTTTTGCTTTCTCTCTCTCTCTCTCTCTCTCTCTCTCTCTCTCTCTCTCTCTCTCTCTCTCTCTCTTTTTCGCCGACTCATTCGCTGACTTTGTACCTTAATACGACGACCAAAACCTTTGGTCAATGGAGCTGCTGCTACTGGTGCTGTTGGTGCTCGTTGCGGGTCAATCTTTGTCCTTTGACCTAAGATTTCGTTTCCGAGGAAAGAAATTACCTGTGTGGTATTTGCTATTAGTTGGAAAAAACAGCCTACCCTCCTATGAAAGATTACGCTCAAAGACGTCATTTCGTTCTCTTTCTCTCCCTCTCTTCTCCCTCCATCCCTCCCTCTCTCTCTCTCTCTCTCTCTTTCTCTTGCTTTTTCTCTCTGTGTCTCTTTATTTCACTCTTTCTCTTAATCTTTCTAGTTCCTTTTCCTTTCATTTCGCTTTAATGACATTAAAGGACTGCTTTTTGCGAAACCGACGAACGAAAAGAGAAAGGAGAAGAAAAAAGAACTAAAAAAAATATTAATTGAATGGGAACTACAAGAAATAGCGTGGGCTTTGTTGACAAATTCGTACCTCCTCCGTAGAGACTTAATAAGCTTGTGAATCTAAATGGTGCGAGTCTAATCGTTTATAATTAGGATCGTTGAATCGATTCGAAAAGCTTCTTGAAGTATAATACGATTTAGCAATTATAGATTTCTCCTCCATAAAAATGTATAAATATATTTAGTTATATAATAAACGATTGTAATAAATAATATGATCGCGTTGTCGTGTATGTACATTTTATATACATTGTTATATAAACAAAAAAATATATATATATATATTGTCCGACGTTATGAAAAAGTTAATTTAACGAAGAGATTTACTTTTGAAAAATTCGAACATGTATGCGCTTGCGAGATAAATGGGTTAGAAAAATATTGAGATAATCTTACTTATTAAGTCAATATTGTTAGGATACGGTGATAAATAGATGAGATTTTTCTCTTTAAATCAGTTTTTGTTTCATGTCTCTACGACTTTTCGTTTCGCAGATATTTGTTGTCGAAATATTGCCATTCATAATTCGTATACAATAGCGTAATGTCAACGTAGTAGTAATAGTAGTAGTAGTAGTAGTAGTAGTAGTAGTAGTAGTAGTAAAAAAAAAAAATGTATACGTCGCGTTTCCATCCGGTATCGCGAATTCCAGGGATTTATGTAGGTCATTGTGGGGATGTATTTCTAAAAATAGAA
>OU426995.1:5794170-5799170 GCA_911387935.1 Dolichovespula saxonica | reverse complement strand
CATGACTGACCCGTAACGATGACTATACACACTCGAGTGCAATCTTCGAGTATAATTTGTCTCATACTACGATCGGTCACGATCAAGAACGACGAACCAAGCGAGATGAGATGATGACGATGATTATGATGATCGGCTCTTTTTGCCCTCCATCTTTCTCTCTCTCTCTCTCTCTCTCTCTCTCTCTCTCCCATTTCAATTAATTTTCACTAGCTAATGGAGGAGACGAGAGCATGGCGAACGGCGAACACGATGACGATAAGAGAAAAGAAGAACAGACAAGTATATAGGTAATTTTCGTAAAATCTGTACGTCAAAAAGCGTTAATTAGTATGAAAGTAATTCCCGAAGATGGGAGACAGAGGGAACGGGATAAAAAGAAAAAAAGGAGCACAGGTTTTTACCTCGAAGCGATTCGCCTTTGAAGGGAACCCGTATAATTATAAACGTGATCCTTGTAATTATAAATATTGTCTAAAAAAGTGAAAAGGGGAATTATTAGAGGGGAGAAATTATAATAATTACATTAATAATAATACTACTGTTAATAATAATAATAATAATAATAATAATAGAAATAATAATAATAAAGAACTATTTACGAACATAGAAGAGATGACGATTATCTTGACCTTTAAAATTAGAGTAGAGCATACGTTCGAACAGAAATGTTATCGGCGTATATATACGACAAGTGTGTGTATGTAATATGTGTGTATGTGTATATATATATATATATATATATATATATATATATATATATATAAATATATATATGCATGATCCGTAGGTTAGGGCTCGCATTCGACTCGCTTTATGAGAGGAAGCACCGAACAAGAAAGCACTCCCTAACCTGCAATCATCTGCAATTTGCATACGGTAGATCGGGTCGAGATGACCGCACTCGGACGAGCCGGTCACTTGGGAATCGTAGTCAAATTAGCACACGTCTCTCAAGTACTTTGAACTCGGACTGTCCGATGCCATAATGAAATAGGACTAGGAGGTGGAAATGAGAGGGTGAGAATGATCATGATAACGATGATATCGCTTTCTTTCCTTTCTCCTCCTCTCCATTTCTTTCTCTTTCGAAATAGAAAAGAGAAATTGATTTAAAAGTTAACAAGTTAAACGTAATTTTTTGTATCAATCATGATATAAAGTTCTTCTACGAAGATGAAATTAATCAAATCGAAAATATATGAAAGAAGTATCCTTTGATAAGAGATCTAAAATTCCCGCGTGACACTTTAACGAATTTTCTTTATTTATTAGGTACATAAGCGTTAGTGTACCCGGTTGAAGAGGAGGATGCTAATATAGATCGGTTGAATCGGAAAGCGTGTCCTTTGTACCGAAAATATCTCCGGTCTGCCATTTCAGAAGAGATTCGTTCACTCGATACGGATGCGCCTCAGCTTTGGATGAATATTTTATAGCTCTGCTCTCGTTGCAAAAGCGCAAAGAGAGAGAGAGAGAGAGAGAGAGAGGGGGGGGGAGATTCCTTCGGACTCTCTTGCCAGTGAATGACCGCGGCTTTTATGTACTTAGCTCTGTATATCGATGATGTATCTGTACCTTTTCAACGAATATTCCAACACGAAAATCTTCTTCAACCATTCTCCTATTTCCCTATGAATGGACGAGAAGATCTAAGACGTTGCCATTTTTCGATATATTCCCATAAACATCTCGTTTTAGTCAGGAAAGAAAGATTGTGACTTAACTTCGCGAAGAATAAGAATAAGAATAAGAATAAGAAGAAGAGGAAGAAGAAGAAGAAGCAGAAGAAAATAGAAAGATGGAGGGAAAAACTTTCGTCGAATGTTACGTAATCGATAAGTTCGTAAGTAGCCTGATAATTCGAAGAATTATCTCGAAAAGTGATGGTCCATTGTAACCCATATGATTAATCGCAATGACTTCTTCAAGCCTTTTTGATCGAAGAGAGACGGAAAAAAATACGATCCATCAAATGCGAGAACCTTTTCAAGAGGATACTAATATCACGACTTTGTGAGATAAGATCGATCGATCGGTCTATCGATCTATCGATCGACCTATTGACCGACCGATCGACCGATCGATCGATCGATCTTTTTATCTATCCATTCACCTGGAGATCGACTGGTTCCGTTCGTTGAATTAATCGGGAAAAAAGAGAGAGAGAGAGAGAGAGAGAGAGAGAGAGAGAGAGAGAGAGAGAGAGAGAGAGAGAGAGAGAGAGAGAGAGGTTAGCGTTCGAAGGAGGTCCATTATCAGACAAGCAAGGTATTCGAAGTTCTATTCTCGTAGGATATTTTCAATGAGCGAATAGAGAACGAAATAGTATAAAACCTTTCGTCCAAGAAGATCTCTTTCTTTTCCTTTCCCTCTCTCTCGTTTCTCTCTCTATTTCTCTCTTCTTACCTTCTATTTCCGTCTACCTTTCTCTTTGCTCGTTCGTAACAAAACGTAGAAAAGGGAATGTAGATGATGGCGATAGTGAGAGATGTGTGGGGGGGGCGGGGTGTTGAGGGGGTGGAGGGGGTAGGTAAAACGCTTTTATCCTGCTCTTTCCACCGTGATAGTCGTGAAAGCAGCTTAAACGATAGCAGGCGTTGGGATATGCTAAGTGGTTTGCAGTGAATTTGAAATTTTCGGGAGTACCTAGAAAAGAGAGTGGCGGGGAATGGGGAGGAGGAGGAGGAGGAGGGAGTAGAGAAGGGAGAAGGGGCGGTATGGCGGAGGATGGATCGGGTTAAGGAGTTTTCGGATGCGCTTGGACCGACCTTCGGTTGATACCGCGAAAATAGTGATACGGAAAGGGAAAGATGGACGAAGAGGGAATAGTGGATGTATAATAAAAAAGAAAGAAAAAGAAAGTCTCGGAGAAAACGAAATACCTAATCAAGATATTATTTTTGTTCGGTGTTAGCTTTAGCTCGCGTATGTATGTAAATGAATCTAATTCCTATTCCCCGTCGGTGCCTTCGGTAGAAAATGGCGCCGTCGTAAAAATGTAAATCTTAGTTTGAATAATATTCCTTACTCCTTTCCTGCGTTCTCTCCTACTGTCTCTCTCTCTCTCTCTCTCTCTCTCTCTATATATATATATATATATATATATATATATTTCTCTCTCTTTCTCTCCCTCTCTATCCTTCTCTCTCTTTCTCTCTCTCTCTCTCTCTCTCTCTCTCTCTCTCTCTCTGTCTCTCGTTTAGTTTCCCTATGTCATCCTTCATCGTTCTTTGCTACTTCGTTTCGACGATGGTTACAGGAAGTCAAAGTATACGGACTCGGAAAGAGCGAATGAGAGGAAGGGCGAGGAACGAGGACCGGAAGGAACACGAAGAAGCCAAAGTCGGTGGAGTTGAAGATCGAAAAGAAAGAAACGAGAGAGAGAGAGAGAGAGAGAGAGAGAGAGAGAGAGAGAAGGAGGAGAAAAAAAAACGGAAAAAATCTACGAACGTGAAAGATAAAGAAAATGGGAAAAGCAAAGGAGGAATAAAAATATCATTGTGGATCTCGAGGGCACGGGAATCTGTTAAAAATTGCCCTGTGATCGGACGACTCTTTTGTCTAATCGTTAAAATAAACCCAAAGAAAAGTGAATTTTTTCACACGAACGAAACCAAGAAGAAGAATGTCAAATGTCCAGGAAAAATCTCTCTCTCTCTCTCTCTCTCTCTCTCTCTTCCTCTCTTTTTATCTCTCACTTTCTCATCTTTTCTCGATGTAGCTATGCCATATACAGAATGAAAGATTAACTCGACTTTGAAATTTCTGGAATTTAAAAATTCAACAATAATATCCAAAAAAAAAAAAAAAAATAAAAAAAGAAAACTATAATCCCCAAGTATAATCGCAAATCTCTAATATTATATTTTTAATACTTTTGTCCATTTATTTTTTCCCCTTCTCTTTTAACATTGCGACGGATAAGTATAAAAAAAGAGCCAATCCCTTTATATCTAAATAGAAAAGAAAAGAAAAGAAAAAAAAAATGATATACGTACGCAGCGAGAAATAGAAGCCGTAAGAAGGGAAATAGGAAATATGTAGGTGAAAGGAAGAAAGGATGAGGGTAAAAATCACTCCTGACGAGCTTTAAGCTTATTTTCACGAGCGGCTTCAGACCATAGAAGGAAACCTTTATATCCGTGGAACTACGCCGTATCTGTTCTCATTATCGCCAAGTGGAACGGTACCGAAGAAGGAAACGTACATATGTGGTACGATGTAGAGATCACTGTAGTATGGCTTCTAGAAGTGGAAAACTCGCGTTGCTTCGAATCCTAGGATACGAATGGAATAGGAGAAAGTCTTGGTTATATCGTCTCTCTAGCGGCGACAAGATGGCGCAAGACCGATAACTCGTTATTTATATTCCGTGCCTGCGACAGAGATATCAACCTGTCTCTTTCAATCTCTCTCTCTCTTTCTCTCTCTCTCTCTCTCTCTCTCTTTATTTTTATCTCTCTTTTTCTTTACTCGTTTACAAACTCGTTCTTGCATTTTTCCGATGATGAGATAGCAATGGATCGATTTTTTTGAAAATTTTTTCAACGATCGAATTTTAATTAATACGTGTATACATTATACATGCAGTTATGTACATAGATATGTGTATTTATGTCTCTCTGTATGTGTGTCTGTGTGTGAGTGTACACATATTCCACGTATATATAGTTTGAATATCAACTATAATTAAAATGTATAAATTCTTACGAATCATTAAAAATATATCTTGTAGTCATTTCAGTATACAAGTAATATTTATTTCGAAAGTTACGCCAAACACGATCAAACCTATTATTAATCAAGATGTAGTGATCGATTAGAAAAAAAAAAAAAAAAATAAAAATGTCCTTTCACGTTCGATTGTCTTCGATCGACATCTTCTCGAGAGAACAGTTTTAGTTTCGTAAGGCCGGAAACGTTTCGGTCACGACAGAAACTCCGCTCGTGGTGGTTCGCAGAGAGTCGATTAATCGATGAATCGGCAAGTAGAAACA
>OU426995.1:5781670-5789170 GCA_911387935.1 Dolichovespula saxonica | reverse complement strand
TGGCTCCTCTCGTAAATCGATAATCTAACGTTGACAAGCTTATAATTCCGAGACGCGTTCTCGTTCAGTCGAATCTCTCAAAACACGATAAATTTCCCTCCCTTCGATAGGTCCAACGACAAAACTCGCCTATAAAGGCGATACCCACCGTTTCTTTGCCTGTAATTTAATTTCCCATTTTTCTTTCTCCTCCTTTTTCTTTGGTTTTTTTGATTGGAAACTTTGGAAACAGACCAAAAAAAAAAAATACTCAAAAACGAACAAATAAGATATCAGAAAAAAAAAAAAAAAACAAGAAGAATCAGAAGAAGGAAGATAGTATCGATCGTTGTCTTGTTTTTCTCTCTTTTGTTTTCTTTTTTCGCTCCTTCCCCCTCCCCACCCCTCTACATCACTCCTTCACCACGATCGTTAAAATCGGATCGATTCGCGAGTTCCGACGTGGCGCAAAACTCTTCGCGAATGATTTGTCATCGAAGTTCAATCGTCCGATACAATAATTCTCTTCCACCTCCTATTCCACCTCCTTCTTTTTCTCCTCCTCCTCCTCCTCCTCCTCTTCCTCCTCCTCCTCCTTCTTCTTCTTACTCTTCCACTTTCCTCTCACGATTCCTCATTTGCAAGAGAGCTTTCTCTACGCGGCTTGTAATTATATCGAGAATCGATTTTCGCCGATTGTTAAATTGCTGGGCAACTGCTTTCGACTGAACTTCATCGATATCGAACGTAATTTTGCGAGCATTTGTTACAGTCGACGTAATCGCTAGGTAATTATTCTACCTCGATCGATTTTCCTCTACTGTAAGCTGCCAAAACTCTCTCTCTCTCTCTCTCTCTCTCTCTCTCTCTCTCTCTCTCTCTCTCTTTCGCTCTCTTTCTCCTCTCTCTCTCTCTCTCTCGTTCTTCATACCCCGTACATTATTCTTCGGTAGAATATTCTGAAAGAATAATAGAATAATAAAATCAATGCGTTCAAACGGCTCGTTATAACCAATAAATATCTATGGGGTTTTTCTTTATCGCTGTGTTAGGTTTCGCGCGAATATGTGTAATACGGGTAACTAGTACAGGTTATTTCTATTTAAAGCTAGGTACTTTCTTTGCATTGGGAAGCACTTGGACGAAGAAAAAAAAGAAAAGAAAAGTATAGTAAAGTAAAGAAAAGTAAAGAAAAGAGAAGAATAAAGGAGCGGGTAAGGGAAAATTTTATTTTCCCGATAATAAATTTCAAAAAGCATGTAAATATAGAAGGGAAAAACAAAACAAAACAAAACAAAAAGAAAAAAGAAAGAAAAGGACAAACAATCATAAAGAGAAGAAAACAAACAGACCTGTGGCTCCATTAGAACGCGTTTGAAAAAATCTACCATAAAGGCCATTAACGTAGCTTCCGACTATAACTTCGTACATCTCTTGCCTTTGTAACCTTCTCCATGTATACTATGTAAATATACTATGTGTACTATGTATAATATGTAAAAGCAAGTAAGTTACATATTACTAAGTGGATGTAACTGAATATCAATGTGTATTGTGAGCCAGAGAAGACTCGGCGTGCAGGACTCGGTTCACTAGACAATTCGATTACCTTATGGGGTACCTTAGTACACATGCACTTTATCACAATGGCATAATCGTAGACGGTAGACTATCGAGAAGGACCGTGTGGCACTTTGGTGAGCCACACGAGTGTTTTCCTACACGGTTATCCTTCCACATTGTTGCGTAGTAAGCAGGAACTTTCACAAAACAAGAGAGAAAGAGAGAGAGAGAGAGAGAGAGAGAGAGAGAGAGAGAGAGAGAAAGGTTTCAGGTAGTTTGTTGCACGGCCACTCGTGTTAGACACGTTCATCTTTCTACATTGTACAAGTATATAAGCAAGTACGCTTATCTGTGTATACGCCGCCTTTATCTCTGTGTAAAGGGAGAAAAAGGGTTTGGACGATGGTTGAAGAAAACCTTGAGCTCTTTTTCACACGCGAATTACTTTAAAACGCGTTACAGCGATTCCTCCATGGAGCGTGCTTTTTAACCGCATTAGTTTTAATCGTATCCTTTTTATTTCTCTCTTTCTCTCTTTCCCTTTGTCTCTCTTTGTCTCTCTTTGTTTTTCCCTTTCTCTACTTTCCTCTACGTTTATCGCACGTTAGTGTAAATATATCCACGAGTACGTTCTTCACCGTCCGTTCGTTTCAAACTTAAGTACCAATAATGCGATTATATGATTTGAATAAGTCGAGAACGATTCAATTTGATTGATTTTTGATGGATAATTAGTAACGTCATTCTTTTTTACGTATTAGCTGAGGTATGAATTTTTGCAGTTATTCCTTCTCTTTCTCTCTTTCTTTATCTGTTTCTTAATTCACACCGCAATAGTCGTGGTTCAAAAATTCTAAACGATTTCCAATCAAAGATAAATATTAATACACCGGCACGGTTTACGATGGGCAATCCTTTGTAATTTAGATCGAGAAGAACGAGAAGAGAGAAGGAGATGCTGGAAGAGCATGGTGGGCGGATGGGGAGGGGAAGAGGGTAGGAGGGTGAACGCGTTTCGAAGCACTCTCGGTCGTCGACAATTAAGTTCACTCTTCTTCCGTACCCTCCGGATATACACAGGAATAACGATGGCCGGAGATAGATCTTTTTTTCGTTCTCTCTCTCTCTCTCTCTCTCTCTTTTTTTCTTTCTTTTTTTTTTCTTTTAAATAAATTTTTTCTTCCCTCGCTTTCTCTCATTCCCACTCTTTGTCGTAGTCGAATCGAATATCGGTATCTTTCACGGCCGGCAGGGATGAAAGTCAAATGAAATCTTGTACTAAGGCCAGACGAACAATGTCTGCTTTCGACGAATTTTTCCACCACCGAAAAGATCCTCCAGGAGATTTCTGGATATCGAGAAGTTGAATTGGCGAATAGACAGAAAGAGAGAGAAAGAGAGAGAGAGAGAGAGAGAGAGAGAGAGAGAGAGAGAGAGAGAGAGGGAAAGCTTCCTTAAGCCGTCTGCTCCAATCAACTTTCTTCGTCCCGTTATTTCCACTTTTTCCATTTCTTTTCTTCCCCTTTATTCCCTTTTCAAACGAGATATAGATAGACATACATTCGGAGACCGCTGTTTCATGTTGAAAGAAAGAAAGAAAGGACGGAAGGAAAGAAGGAAGGAAGAAAGAATGATAAGAAGAAAGGGGAAAAAAAAAATGATAAAGAATAAGAAAAAAGAAGAGAGAATGAAAAGGAATAAGAAGAAAAGAAAAAAAAAAAAATAAGAAAAAACAAGGAAGAAAGAAAGATCGATGGAAAGAAAGAAAGAAAGGAAGAAAAAGGAAAGATCTCAGACGGCGAGAATCCGTAAAGTAAAATCTCTATGTAATCTCGCAGGTCCCCTTTCCCCTCCCCTTCCCCCTCCCCTTCCCCCTCCCGAACCCTTCTTCACCTTATATACCTTCCCCACTATTCCTCGAATTTCTATCATTTCCCCGCGGTGCTCACTTTCGCGCCTATAAATTCACTGTGAAACTTTTCCATAGAGAAGTGCAACTGGAAGCGAAACAGATTTCAGCTTGATGAAAAGATTCAGGAGGATGAAGATGAAGATGAAGTGGAAGAGGAAGAGGAAGAAAGGGACAGAAAAAGAGAGAGAGAGAGAGAGAGAGAGAGAGAGAATCGATGGGAAAGGACAGCCTGGTGCATCTTGGAAAAGTCGACTTTTCTCTCTCTCTCTCTCTCTCTCCTCTCTCTAACCTACATTTTCTATTTTCTCTTCTCAACTCGACTCGAGATTACCGACGATTACAAACGACGACTACGACTACGACTATGACGAACCAGGTCGATTGCACGGCCCTTCGGTAAACTATCGAAAGTTCGACGAGCTCGAAAAGATCTGCCGTACGTTCCCTCCCTTCCATCCCTATCATCCTCTCCCTTCCATCCTTCGGGATCATGGTCCTCAATTGGATTAATTTTCTCCTGAGTTTTCCGCGAATCCTAAGATCTATCACGTTCGCCCGAGTTTTCCCTTCTATAAACCACCCTCCTGTCGACCCAACCGATAACCCTCTCCAACTACCCCTCCCGATCTCGCCCCACCCCATCCCAAAGCCGATTTAACGAAGTAAATACGGTATATAATAAACTTAGAAAGATCGATCTTGTCCCTTGTGCTACTTCTCTCTCTTTCTCTTCTCTTTGTGCTTTTTACTTTCAAAAGCATCGTAGCGAGAGTTAATGAAAGAAAAGGAAAGAAGGAACGAAAGAAAGCAGAAAATTCACTCAATGTAATTCTATAATTTAATAACAAAAGTAAATTACTTCCTATCTCTCTCTCTCTCTCTCTCTCTATCTCTCTCTATCTCTCTCTCTCTGCTACCGTTGCTACCGCGCTGCTGTTGCTGTCAGAATTTATAAACGCACTGCTACTCCGGACAGAAATCGTTTTAATATGGATGGAAAAGTAGGAGAGACAATTGTATGTCGGCCGGCTTGCGCTCTGTTCCCCTCAGCGCGATTACACATCGGCAAAACCGCTTATACAGATTCGTTACAATTCCCGCGTCGTTATCGGTTTAATGTGCCCAGTTATTTCGCCTTTTAATTACTCCTATGTGACCAAATGAAATTCCTGCCAATGAAAGAGAGGCGAAGTATGGGCAGTAGGGGGGTGGGGGTGGGGTACGTAGGTGTAGGTAGATAGTGGGTGACGGGGAGATGGAGGTGGAAGAGAAGTGACAGGGGCAAGTGGGGTGGGGGGTGCAGGAATTGGGCGGAAGGAGGACGAAACATGCACCAGGCCAAAGGCTACTACCCGAAAATTGAGTTTCGCCCATTTAAATCCGTTAATCTCGACCGAGCAACGCTTATTTTCACGAGTTCATTATATAACGATATGTGTGTGCGTGCGTGTGTGCGTGCGTGTGTCCTGTTCGATAAGCCCGTTTGCTTGGACAGAAAAGACAAAAAAAAAAAAAAAAGAAAAGAAAGAAAGAAAGAGTAACGATCGAGAGTTCTCGGTGAAGTTCAAGTCGGAAGAATTAATTGCGGCATAATAATAACAGGGAAATGGCTATAAGTCAAAATGTTATAGAAAAGAAAAAAAAAAAAAAGAAATTAATAAGAAGAAAAAAGAAATCGAAACGCATTGAGAGTAATTGTGTACGTTAATATCGTTACGCAAACGAATGTTTCCATCAGTAATGTTGTTATACCTATAGGGGAAAAAAAAAAAAAAAAAATGAGATCGTAACCACCGTTGCATTCATTGCACATTGTTGGAAAACTCTGTTGATACATACATATATACATGCATATGTAAACATTCGCTTTATCGTTTTGTTCGATAATCAATTGCAACGTTATTTCCTTGGTTATTCGAGTTGGATATTATCGTAAGTAGATACATTTATGTAGAGAGAAATCGGGCAAAACAACTTTGTCCATCTGCATTATATTTTTATTATTCGTAAATATGTGAAATACATTATTTATTTTTATTAATTGTCAAAATGTATAAATGTGTAGCATATTAACAAGAATATAATATCCTTTAATAAAAAAAAAAAAAAAAAAAAAAAGAAAAAGGAAAAAATAGAGAGAAAAAGAGACGACTTTACGTCCCCTTCCATGTCATTTAAGTTTTTTTATTATATATTATTGCGAACAACCACATAATAACGAATATTGTACATTAGGTGGACAAAGTTTTTGATCCACCCTTTATATTTTCGTTGGTACGAACGAGCTCTTTGACTTATTGTTAATATTGTAAGATTGATTTTCGAAAGGTCGCGCGTTAAAAACAATCGACGGTATTGATCACGTGATGACACAACTAATCGTTCGTTATTATTGATAAATTCAAAGTCAGTCAATCGACGACCTCGTACCCGTGCACACCTATTACTTCAAATTCGAGTCGTTCATTCAACAAAGCCGTTATGTCAATCAAAAATCCAAATTGAAAATTTTCGTTCATCCGTTAGATGAAACTACGCACGTTTACAATGTGAAGAAAAGGAAAAATACGATTTTTTTTGTCATAGAAAAAAAAAAGAACACTTGAAAGTTGAGTAAAATTTTTCGAATCACGTTATATTCATGTTCAGAGCAATTCCTAAAGCCTGTTATGTGTCCATCGTCATTTTATTGTAACAAAAGCCGTTATATTCAGTACACTGTTATTGCATTATAGTATTACTTTTCCAGAACCCTTTAAATCCTATTTTTATATAACAATCTTTTACATATTTGCACAATTTGTTAAACTCCAAGTACTCATAAACCGATGAAATATCAAAGAAAGTGTACATATAAACGCGCACATTGGATACGTGTCGATATTCTCTACTACCTTCGTTAGACATAAAGGTATCGATTTCCATTAGAAAAAAATTATTATTGCTTCAATATCTTGACAAAGCGTCCTTTACGAAATAACTATAATACACATTTATATTTTCGCCTTTAAAACTTTTATTCGAAACATTTGTTTGTTTATTTAAACACCAACAGAATCGGAGAGATTTGACAATATCGTTTAAAATGAGATATTCCTTATATTATGTTGACATCACAAACAGTTTCCAAAAATTATTATCTTCAAGTTAGGAGATCAAAATCTGGTCATGTTCAACGGATTTTATTTAATTAAGATAAAACTATAGTTGCACGATTACCATCTCTTATACCAACTGAATCGCCATAATTAATGTTAAATATTAAAAGAAAAGAAAGGAACATCAACGAAACATTTCTACTGAAAAAGAGATGAGTTGTTCGTGATCTCTAAAGGAAGAAAAAAGAAAAAGGAAAAAAATTTGTGACGGACATAACGGACTTGGAAAATGAAAAACTCATTTATTTATATTCAGTATTACGTATTAATGAAATCTCGGTTAATTATTATTTTCACTGTTGTCGTCCTAACTACTTCAAGGTAGAAATATTTTGCGCGTTATTGTTCGGCGTAATCCCGGCTGTTGTTGAAATATTTAAAAAAAGAGAGAAAGAAAAGAAAGAACAAAAAGAAAGGAGAAAAAAATGAAGCTAAACAACAATTCGCGTTTGCCTTACATGACACGCGGACGGTCCGATAAAACTCGAAATTGGCTTTTCAAAGGCAATGGTTCACGGACGCAAACGCGTTGCGTATTAATATCTAGCATTGAAACGCGTACGCGTATAACCCAAAGAGGAGGAGAATCCAACGGACAACGGGAAATTCCATCCAACATGGCTCGAATTGGAAACGAATGGTTTCAAGTTGTACGTTGGCAAGTGAACGGACGGCATAATTCGAAACAATGCGGAACTGCGGAATATTTAACGGTTATCCTCCCCTCTCGAAAACCCCCATTGATTTTAAACATCGAATATAACTGGACATTATCACGAAAACGTAAAAAACTTCGAGCTATATTACATATTTTATATATATAAAATATATATCTAATATAACTTTAGGTTATATGTTTTAATGAAAACGTGCAATATTAGAAAATGT
>OU426995.1:5771670-5776670 GCA_911387935.1 Dolichovespula saxonica | reverse complement strand
GGTTGGGACTCGAATTAAGTGGACCGCCACCTCCGCCTCTAGCTCAACCGCTATACCATCACCATTACTAATACTATTCCATGGGAGCCGTGCCTTCGAGCTCCTTCGAGAGATCGATGCGATTTTCTTATTCAGGTCGAGGGAAGATATCCGATGCGATTGGAAACGGTTGAGAGAGCTCTCTTCTCTTCTTCTCCTCCCTTTCCAGTAAACCCTCCCGCGTCAACCAACCCTCCCTACCTCTTCCTTCCTCCTCCTCATCCTCCTCCTCCTCCTCCTCCATCTCTTCCTCGTTCACCTTCTCCTCCTCCTCCTCCTCCTCCTCCTCCTCCTCCCCCTTCTCTTCTCGCCAGTCCTTTCCTCTCCCTTTCTTCGTGCTTTTAGACATTTTTCAAAAGATTCCTACCGATGGCTTTTCCGTCCTTTTTCTCCCTTTTCTTTATAACCCCGCAACTCTCCCCCTCTGCCCATACCACCCTACTCCCGCCCTCGCCACACTCTCTCCGGCTCACCCTTCTTTACCCCCTTTTCTTTTCTCTCTCTCTCTCTCTCTCTCTCTGTCTCTCTTTTTTTTCTTTTTTTTTATTTTATCTTTTTTTCTTTTCTTTTCTTTTTTTATTACTTCCCTCGCTTGCCATCTTGATCGACAGAAAAATCTTGACTACGTAGGTATACAAAGCTATGAAATAACGATAAATAAGTTTCGAGGAAACGGAATAAAGTGTATATATATATATATATATTTTATAAGAAGATTGCTCGTGTGGGAAAGGATGATAAAGAAGAAGATAAAGGGGAATAAGAATAAGAAGAATAAGATAAAGTAAAAGGGATAGTCGTTTGAATCTTTTACAGATGGGGAGAGAGAGAGAGGGGGGGGAAGGAAAAACAAGAACAAATAGAAAGAAAAGACAAAGAAGAAAGAAAAATGAAGAAAAGAAAAGAGATAAGAAAGAGGAAAATAATGAGAGGAAACGAGAAGCGAACTAATGTGTTAGTAGGTGACAATTAACGGTCATTAGCGCCCTTCAGAAGCTACGATTTAGGTGAAGAAAACGGGAGGAATAAACGTGCGACACCGCAAAATTCCATGGGATTCCATTAACGGTTGTTTCAGAACTAACTGCGAGGGAATATAACCGGCCACTTTTGCACCCCTGTCTTTCTCTCTCTCTCTCTATCTTTTTCTAACCTCTCTCTCTCTCTCTCTCTTTATTGCTCTCTCTGTTCGTCTCATTCGGTTGTTCTAGTTTTGCGAAGAGAAATAATGATGCCCTTGCCTCTCTTGCTATTCGCAGACCCATTTTGAGCTACTCGATATATACTTATATAGGTCTGTATATTTGTGTATATATATATATATATATATATGAGTATGCGAGTACGAGAGTGTGCAACACTATCCCCTTCTATCCCACCTTCTTCTCCACCACCTCCGCCTCTTCCTCCTCCTCCTCCTCCTCTTCCAGTTTCCAGTTTCTCCTGTTCGTATTCGGCTTCTGAAATTCTCTGCCACCGCGACGGCACTGACTAGAAACTAAATTGAGAAACTTTTTACATTAAATACAATACATCGGAATGCGAATGCTGCCTCTTTATAGTATATATAAGACACATTCATATATATATATATATATATTATATGCACTTACATACATACATACATATATACATACATATACACATTTAAAGATATGAATATATGTAAACGTATATTCGTACGTAACGTAAGTAAGTACTTACTTTACGTATACATATATGTATAGGTACTTACTTACATTTCACATTCATAACATTATACATACGCATGTTTTACGCTTATACATATATATATTTATACGTCGTATCATATACATACATACATTCGGTATAATTATTCTCGAGGTCCTTACTAAGCGAGAAATATCCTAATTAATCCGAAACGAGGCACGAGCGTAAACGTTATGACGCGTAGAGTTTCCCTGCTATGCAAACTCTACGATTATTCTTGAAAGGAACGGGCAATTTCAGTCTTGCAACATTCACCCATTACAGAGAGATATATCCTGTATATATACCTGTACGTATGCGTATATATATATATATATGTATGTATATATGTATGTATGTATGTATGTATATGTTCGAAGTTATTCCAATCTTCGATGGAAACTACTACAAAAATGATTTATCGTTCTTCTTAATATCAGAGAACGTTTTTACTTTCATTCCATTTTAGTTTTTTCCTTACTTATTCTATACTTTTCATTTCTTTATTTTTCCTCGTCATTCTTTAAGGGATATTAGGACATTTTCCTTCTTCTTTTTTTTTTCTTTTCATTTTCCTTGTTCTTTTATTATTTGAAAATCCTTTTTTGCCTTGTAAACTACTTGACGTAACGTCAGCCATCGGTAACGTTACCTTGTTCCTGCGTTTCATCCGCTTAATGGCGCGTATGGCGCTACCTACCTACTACGTACTACTTTCTTTATGCTAAAAGAAAAACGGAAGGGAAAGAAACAGGTGGATAAAATGAAAGCCGAGATAGGAAAAAAAAAAAGAAAAAAAGGAAGGAAAACAAAAAAAAAAAAAAAACAAGAAAAATTCCTCCATAGTTAACGATCGCAGAAAAGTGTACTTCATTGCGAGATTATGATTTTCTATTTTCGAATCGACCTTTATACAACCGTTCTGTAGAGGTTACTCTCGGTATTGTTACTCCGTGATTTCATTCCGCATATATATATATATATATATATATATATATATATATATATATATAATGGTAGATAGATTATATTTTCTTTTTAGATTTTGCAAAAATTTCGAGAAAAATATTACGATTTGGATAGACGTGGTTTACCGTACTCAGACATTTTTTTGTTTCTTTTCCTCTTGTTTTTATTATACAAAAAAAAAAAAAAAAAGAATAAACAAAAGAAAGAAAAAACGAACTGCAAAGAAAAAAGCACGAGATGAAATTCGTGAAGCTGTATCGAGAAAGAGAGAGAGAGAGTGAGAGAGGGGAGGGGTAGAAAGAGGGAAAGGGGGAAGAGGGGAAACGCGCAATCAACGTGAAAGCAACGAACAGTTTTAGAGTGAAAAATTTATCGTAGAAGCGAGTAATTACGAGCAATGGCGATGAGTCTGGCTTATTTGGTTGTTAACATCGTTAAATACGTAGCGCGGCTATTGAGTTCATCGTTAACAGCCTAATGAAACAACATTTATTACCCACGAGTAATATCCCTCTATCCTTTCTCTTTCTGTATCTCCCACTGTCTCATTCTTTCTCGCTCTCACGCGTACTCTCCATCGATCGGGGCATCGTTATAGCGACGCTTAAACTAGTCGGTGGATCAACCTACGTCATATTCCGCGCGGGAAACGATGATGTTACGATTGGTTTATTCCTGGTATTCCTGAAATGTTTCCGAACAGCTTAGCAACCGCGGAACGTTTGCCATTGTTCGATCACTCGATCGACCGACTCTAAACGTTACAAAGATCGAAGAGAAGAGAATTGTTCGACGAAAGTGTTTGATCCGTTAAAGAGCTAATTTCCAAGGCTAAAGAGAGGCTACGAACGTCGATTACGAATCGTTTTAAAAGAATACATACACACGTTATCTATCTCGTTTGCAATTTGATCGATAAGAAAATTCTACTTTTTTTTTTCGATTCTCTTAAAAAAAAAAAAAAAAAAAATTAAAAAAAGAAAATTCTATTTAATTTTCGATTCTCTTAAAAAAAAAAAAAAAAAAAAATTAAAAAAAAAGAAAATATATAAAAAAAGAGCGGAAACCGAAAAGAAAAGAGAAAAAAGAAAATTACTTTGTCTAAATCATCCCGTTGAGTCTCATTGTTTAAATACTTCGTTTAATTATTATTTAATTATTATTATTTTGTCTAAATCACGCTATATGTATTTCTCTCTCTCTCTCTCTCTCTCTCTCTCTCTCTCTCTCTCTCTCTCTCTCTTTCTCTTTTCCTTGTCACGTTAGGGATATTATTGGATCCATTTTTCGTAAGGTCTTCTTAGAAAGTACTCTCAAAAATATCGCATAGTATCATGAGGTTCGTTGATATCATGAGGCTCGTTCCTTTTACGTCAAAGTTATCTTCAATGTGTAATATATTATGCGCATATCGCGCTTTCGATCATTCCAGTTTTTATTATCGTTTCCGTTGATGCGTTGGTATACGACTGCATACGGATGCATGGCTCTATGCATCTGTCGACGATTTCTACGAAGTCGTAACCTTCCTTTTTAGTGCACCATTCTTAAACGTTCTCTTCGTGCTTTAGATCGTGCACCGAAATGCACATCGCAGATTCATTGCTAATGGTACGCGTGCGCACGAGAAAGAGAGAGAGAGAGAGAGAGAGAGAGAGAGAGAGGGGGGCAGAGCTATCTCACATCAATCAGTTATACTCTCCATCACATGTTTATCTACGTATCGATATAATTTTTCTTGCGATTAAAATAGTTGTAAGTTACGAGACCGTATGTATAAATCAAGCTCACGATATGTATATATGTATGTATACGCGTAACGAATATGCAAATCGTTGCAAGTGATTTTAACAAGGGGAAACGATTCTGACGAAGTTTAATATTGACGTAGCTACGAAAGAGCAATCTCGGTTAAGATATAAATTCAACGGTAAAATTAAGTTTAATTCGATGATGATTTATGAAAGAAATAATCATGGCGATATATTGGATAATATCAAGGTCGTATGATTATTTTTTTTCTCCGAGACGAATACGGACTTGTTTGATCGTAAAAAAAAAAAAAACAAAAAAGAAAACAAAATAGAAAGAAAAAAGATAATAGATAAAAGAAAAGGACTGAAAATGATTATCTCTTAATCGGCGTCCGTTCAGTATTCGCTCATTTATTTATCTAAAAATCTAAAACTATAATAAATTTGTAAAGACGAGAAAACGCCGTTAGTCTCTTCCTGTCAAGGAAGAATAATATGATGTTGAAGGAACATAATGAGATTATTCAT
>OU426995.1:5739170-5769170 GCA_911387935.1 Dolichovespula saxonica | reverse complement strand
GAAGAAGGAAGAGGAGGAGGAGAAGGAGGAGGAGGAGGAGGAGGAGTAGGTAGAAGAGGAAAAGGAAGAGGAGGAGGAGGAGGAGGAGGAGGAGGAGGAGGTGGTGGTGGAAAAGTAGGTGCCGTAGAAAATCAAGCTTGTAATCGAATCACGTCGCACCGCTCGTCAATTACGAAGAGTTCGCGCGCGCGCAATATGTAATTCAACGATGGTGTGGCGGTTGACCATTGGAAAATAACTCGAAGAGAGAGAGAGAGAGAGAGAGAGAGAGAGAGAGCCGTGTATTTATCCGATCGGATCGCGAAACGACGTTGTGCGCCATGGCGTCGATCACGATCCCCCTAGGCGAAATCGAATTATTCGCGCCCGAAGAACCGGTAGTCGGCGCCAGTATAAATAAGTTACAATTCCTTTTACCATCGTCATTCGACGCCGCGCTTCATCGAAGACAGAGAAAGTTCTCTTCGGTTACTTTTTGTTTCTTTCTTTTTTCCTTTTCTTTTTTTTTTTCATCCTTCTCTCTTCATCTTTATATATTTTTTTTTCTCTCCCTCCCCTCCACCACTCCTCCTCCTCCTCCTTCTTCTCCTCCTCCTCCTCCTCCTCCTCCTTCTCCTCCTTCTCCCCCGTCTCCTACTTCTCCTTCCATAACTTTTTTACTCCTTCTTTTTATTTTTATACGCTTTTTATAAGTACGTATGATATGTATGATTTTTCTTGTTATATTTTTTGTTCTTGTTCTTTTTCTTTTTCTTTCTTCCTTCCTTTCTTTTTTTTTTTTTACGTACTACGTTCGATCGAACGACCGGACGGAACGAGAAAAAAAAATTGATCGCGATCCGTCACGATCGGAATCGACTAGTTTGCGACAGGGCGAATGACCTAAGTGAAATAAACGACGAGTGGATAAGAGCATGGATACGTGTCGTCTCTCTATATCTTTATCGGTATCTCTCTCTCTCTCTCTCTCTCTCTCTTTCTCTCTCACTTCGTTGAGTATATGTGTGTTTGTGTGTGTGTATCCGTAGAATTTAACATCAGCTTTCATCTTATCCCGACTATGAAGGATTATAAACCTTTGAGCAACGAGTTTTCCTTGATAGCAATGCTGCCTTGCCGTTTAAAATGAACATTACTTTTTTAATTCTTTGCATCCTCTCCATTTAAAATCAAATTGCAAGTGGTAATTTCGTTTGTTGTTTTTATAACAACGAACAAGCCGTACATTAATACATTAAACGTAATTATGACTTTGGAGAAGAATATAAAACGTATGCGTGCGTACCTGTTCACATTTGGATTAAAGTTAACAGCAGAGAGACAGATACATGTTGAATGTATGCTCGTGTATGTATACGCTCGTAATGCTCAAAGGATTAAAGAAAGAAAGAACGTACGTCCGAAAACGCGAATGGTTAACACGGATTTACAAGAAGATAGTGACAGTTCACGAGATTTTCTCTCTCTCTCTCTCTCTCTCTCTCTCTCTCTCTCTCTCTCTCTCTCTCTACTCTATCTCTTTCTCTCTCTTTTATTCTGTTTCATTCGGAAACGAACACAAACGCACACCATTATGATGCAAGCCTCTACGAAACAAGTGGAGCCGCTAATAGCGCCCAATTAAAAACGGGACGTTAATGGAACTGATATTTATGTGCCGTTTCGCCGACACTGCGAAATTAGCTATGCACGGTGATAACTATTTATCACAAAAGAGACCACCGCGGCTTTCTAGCAAAATTTCGAATGTTCTCTCTGCTTTGTTTCGCACTACCGTTTTCAAAGCTATATACGAATACGTGCACACACATATGCTTATATATATATATATATATATATATATATATATATATATATATATATATATATATATATAGATAGATAGATAGATAATATAGATTTTTTCTACGATATATATACCTCTCTATTCTCACTGTCAAAGGACCACCAATTCGCCTTTATAAAAGCAATATTTTATGTTAACTCGCTCGAATGTTCACGTTCCAATTGGCTTTATCTCGTTCGTTAAACTTCCAAAAAAATTTCCTTTAACCCATATCCATTTCGTACCTAACGATTTATAACGATGAATAACGCTTCTATATCTTTATATCATTACACGAATACAAGATAGACGAGGAGTAGTAATTCGCTTTAAGCCGATCCATCTAACCTAATCGATAACCCATCGAATCTTAGAAACGTTACAATGGGTTATATCCTACTGGAGTGTATTTCTAAGTGGAACCTAAGCTACCATAGATCGGTTAATCTTGAGATAGGATCGATAGCCAATCGATACTCGATACTAATCTCGTTTGATGAGACTGCCTATCTCGTTAGACTCTGAAAATATTAAATACGTTCGAGGCGTAAAGATGCTTTTAAAGCTTTTATGAAAATTTTACTCCTACAAACTTTACTTTCGTGCGTGCGCGCGTGCGTTCGTCCGTGCGTGCGTTCGTCCGTGCGTGCGTGCGTGTATCTGTGCGTTTATCGATAACGTGAATATTTTATTATAATTATATAAGTATATAAGCTTTATACAAGTTTATTAATAAGTATCTATATAAATGAGGATATATAATATATATATATACACATAATTATTGAAATCATTAACGGTAGAAAATTCGAAGTATTAAAAAAAAAAAAAAAAAAGAGAAAAGAAAAGGAAAAAGTGACAGTACAAATAAGTATATATTTAACGTGCAAACGCGAAAGTAATTAACAATTTTATCGAAAGGATGAACGAACGATTCGTTCGGAAAATTGAGCGCGTTAATTGTTTCCTATCGCGTAATTGTGTATGATTCGAATCTAATATCGCCTTTCGATATTCGACTCGCAAGAGCGCGCGAATCTTCCTCTCGGCAATTTTTATCTTCGCTTACGTATATTCACGAGATCGCTTCAAAGCGTACGGGTACAAACGAAAAAGAAAATAAAGGCAGAGAGAAAGGGAGAGAGAAAGAGAAGGAAAGAGAAATAAAAAAAAGAATAAAAAAGAAAAGAGGAGAGAAACAAGCGAACACGGGAATGCATGCACAAAAAAGCACACACATATACACGCATGTACGTACGTATATACGTATATACATATGTATGTATGTATGTATGTATGTATGTATGTATGTATGTATGTATGTATGTATGTATGTATGTATGTATGTATGTATGAATGCATGTACGTTGCTACGTCAGTACGTGCAACGAGATCAACATCGATAGCGGCACAGCTGGCGTCGATAATATCGAGGATGTTGGTATTTTCTTTTCATTCCTTTCTCTTTTTATTGTTGTTTCCTTGCGTCTTTGAATCCCATCCCTCTTCTCCTTTCCTCTCCTCACCGGCCCATCTCATCAGTCCTCATACCACTCATCTTTTTACCTATCCCACCCCTTGGAAGCTAGAAAATGTTTTTCAATATGAATAATCGTTTTGCCGAGCGAGCGTAATCGCGTTACCACGCGCTATGATGCGACCTGGATTCCTTTCGTAGAAAACTCCAAGGACAGACGAGGAACTACTATGATTTCGCGATCGTCGTTCGACTGTGTGTTTTCGAACGTAAACGCGAACGCTTCTAGTATAAAATATTACTCGAATAAGATAGGCAAGAGATGGGAGATGGGAGATGGGAGATGGGTTTGTCAAGAAAGGAAGGGTGAAAGAGGAAGGGTGGGTGGGTGGGTGTTTGGCTGGTTGCTTGCTTGCTTGGTTGGAGGGGAGGGAGGGGTGGAGGTGGTTGGAGGAGGTGTATCGTGAATGGCGCGATGAATCTCATACCTTCCCGCGCATATAATCGTTTCTCTCCCAGCGCTTGGTGATAAATAGAATCGCTTTATGAAGTCAACCGGTTATATGCTAATGCGAGTTATCATCTTCCCTCTGCTTCGAATTATATGTAAGAAAAAGATTAATCGCCAAAGGGGTTTATTAGAATACTTATTATTCGACCTCATCCTTCTCTTCCTTCCTTCCTTCCTTCCTTCCTTTCTGCGTTCGTTCCTTCCTTCCTTCCTTCTTTCCTATCTATCTTTCTTTCTTTCTTTCTTTCTTTATTTCTTTGTCTCTTCTCCTACTCCTCCTCTCCTTCCCATCCTACCCGTACCTTTTTTTCTCTCATCTTCGAGAGGAATAACGGCTTCTCTTGCGAATTAACGTCGTAAGTTTGCCCTGAGAGATGACGACGACAACGAGAACGACGATAAGAATTTTTCTTGAGAAAACGTGCGGGAAAAAAAAGAAGAAGAGGAAGAGGAAGAATGAAAAAAGGAAGAGGGAAAAGGAGAGAAGAGAAAAAAAAAAAAAGAAGACGGAACTCTTGACACCATTTCTCTATCTATTATTGCGTTTAATGAAGCGAACATAAAAATATCAAGAAGAGAAAAAGTAAAAGAAAATCCTTTTCGAACTCGAACGTATTTCGATTTCTTTTTCTTTCCGCTGATCAATTTTCTTTTCGCTATCTTTTATTCTTTCGTTGTTTTGTTTATAATATATATATATATATATATATATATATATATATATATATATATATATAATATGTATGTATGTATATATATATAGTTGCTCACTGTACACTATATATTTATATATATATATATGTGTATGTGTGTATTTATATATGTATTACGTACGTATGTAAGTACGTACGTATGTATGTACGTTTGTAAGTACTTGGTCGAATTTGCGAGGTTAAAAGGATCAACGCCTTATCTCGAGGTCTCATTCCGCATGAACGATCCCTTAGTCGTCTTTCGATATCTCTTGCTTTCGCAATCCTATAACGAAAACGACGACGACGACGACGACGACAACGACGACGACGACAACAACAACAAACGAGTGCAAAGAGAATTTTGAGTAAGCGTGCCTCTTCCAAATATGTCATCTCTTTTCGTCTTTTCTATCCTTCTCTCTTCTTTTTCGCCTCAGCCCTTTATTTCCTTTGAGAATGGTACAGCTACGTAGGTACGTACGTACGTAGACACGAGCGTACACATAAGTACGCACACACACACACACACACACACACACACACACAGAGAGAGACGTGCCTACGTACGTGTACATACATATATTCGTAAGTAGAGTAAGTAGGTGATGCTTTTGCGGGGAGACACAAGTCGTTGTCGTCTTCGTCGTCTTCGTCGTCGTCGTCGTCGTCGTCGTCGTCGGATTGGTGTTCAAAATGTGGAAGGAAGGACACGATCCGCGAAACTCTTCGACAACTATTTGGAACGAATTCCGAAACTGTCAGATTAACCGGAAGGACGTGCCGGAAGTGCATTTCTCGGGAGTGGGTAGGTAGATAGGGCGAGGGGAAGTCTAGGGGAGGGGGAGGGGAGGGGGGGGGTAAGGGCGGGTTAGGTCGGAGCTAGAAAGTGGCGAAGAAGGAAGATGGGAATACGATCGTAACCACCCCCTTTGCCTGTTCCCTCTGTTCGCTTCTTGATATTCGTTTTGCGGTTTTGCGCATGGGACACAACCCCTCTCCTATTCCCTCACCACTTCTCCTCCTCCTCCTCCTCCTCCTTCTCCATCGTTTACCGTACCACCAATCCACTATGCCCCCCCCCACCCTTCCCCCGCCTCCCAACCCCTCTGTCGAATATCGCGACGGTCGGCATAACTGTCAATTTGACTGGAAGAAGCCAGTCTAGCGTACAAAAATTGATCGCAAGCGGAACTCGACTTTTCCCTGGGTATTTCTTTCTTCTTCTTCTTCTTCGTAGTCGTAGTCGTCGTCGTCTTCCTCTTCTTCTTCTTCTTCTTCTTCTTCTTCTTCTTCTTCTTTTCTCTTCACCCGTTCGCAAGCATAGTTTCTCTTTGGACCGTTTGGCTTCTCTCCTGGTTCGATTGAACTACGACAACGTGTCGTTCTTTTTTCTTTGAGGGAAGAAAATCCTGTAACGATATCGACGATCAAATGTCAAAAGTAAAGAGAAACTCGAGTTTCCTCTCTACTGAAGGATTAATACTTTGATCGTATAATCGTATCGATGAAACGGATGTAATAAACGTTCTCTGAAATATTTGTGTATGTATATGTATATATATATATATATATATATATATATATATATATATATATATATATACATTTATACAGGGTGAGGATAAAGTCTTCTTCATATTTCAAAAAATTATAATAACAAGAATTATGAAAGATACAAATGTGGTGCTTGTATCACCATTGAAAAGACATACTTTTAAAGATTTTACGTACACATACACACATACACACACACATGCACAGAGTGAGAATAAAGTCTTCCTTCACATTTCAAAAAATTATAATAAAAGAATTATGCAAAATACGAACGTGGTGTTTGTATCAACACTGAAAAGACCAATTCTTTTTTTTTTTTTTTAATTCATGGAGTACACTTAATACATAACAATATTGTTGCTGAGGTAAACATGTACGTAAACAAACAAATATTTGATTAGCAATAATAGAATGGTTTCGATACATGAAAAAGATTGGGCTATTTTGCGAGGTATGAAGAAACACAATGTCCTATATCAATTTAGAGACAATTTAAGGAAATCTATGGACAGGGATCTTTGGAATATTAAATGCATCAAAAGTGGTTAAAGAAGAAAAATGTTTGAGTTAAGCTGTAATTTGCAAAAAAACAAACCGACGTTAATGACCTCCACATTTTCCGTATAATAAATTTTTGAAACGTGAGAAAGACTTTATTCTTACTCTGCATAACACACACACACACTTACACACAATGTCCTGTTTGTCTCGAAAGATTGAAATATCTCGTGAATGATTGAATTAAAAAAAAAATATTTTTTACAGATTATTTACTTAAGAAATAAATTTCATTTACTCAGATCGATAATTTTAGAAGTATTAAAATGTATAATTCGGCCTTTGTTTACAACATGCACCCTAACAAATGGTAATAAACGATACGTTGTTATACTCCTTAGGAAATCACAAATTTACAATATAATTTATAACAAATTACAATAATAATAAATAACTTCATATGGTACGTTGTTGAATTTGTCTCAAGTGTTATCGAGCTATAAAAAGAAAAATATGTAGTTTAAGAGAAAAATCCCCATTCAAAGAAAGATTTCACTATGAAATTTTCTCGATCACTTCACCCGCAAAAAAAGAATTGGGCACCATACGAGTTGCCTTTTAATGAAGAACAAATTTGTTGAAAGATTTTTGATAGGTTTAATACCTAACGAGATATTTTATTCAATTTTTCGAGATAAACGGAACACTCAGTGTACATATATATATATATATTTAAATATAATTATACATTGGTTCATCTAATAATGTTGGATTCGTCATTAAAAATTACTATGCATTTCTGGCATACGATCGGAGTGAGAAACTCTCTCTGGTTACTCGTACGCCTGAAATGTTTAAATTTGTAAAGCAAGCAAACCCCTTGATTTCGTGTTTGACCGTCCCGCCGCTGCCTACGTAAGAGCAAACTGAACCGACATAAACGATCGAGTAAGACTACTCGCATACATAGTGCTACTACATTGTTTCGAAGTCCCATCTACGCACGGCCATGAAGACAGCGGAACAAACGCTACAGCCATTAAACTCACGCCTAGCAGATAATGAGAAAGTAAGCTCTCTTTTATATTTTTCTTTCTTATTTCTTCTTCTTTTTTTTTTTTTTTTTTTTTTTTTTTTAATTAAAATAACGAACGAAAGATAGCAGAAGGAAGACTTTTATTTTCGAACTAAAATTTCGAAGTTAATTAAAGGACGGTTCAGAAGAGAAAACTGGATAGAGTAAGAGTAATAGTAAAAAAAAAAAAAAGGAAGAGAAGAAAAGGAAGAAGAAGAAGAAGAAGAAGAAGAAGAAGAAGAAGAAGAAAAAGAAAGACAATACGCTTTTCTTGATGCTACGAGAGATTCCATTGAATCGTTCGTTTCTTTCGAGTAGTAGAATACTGCATGTCATCAATTACCGCGACGCATCGAAAAGGATTTCGAAGAGATTTTTGCGAATTCTTCTCGTGGGAAGTGGCGGCCATGTTTTAACGCCTGGTCGAGAAAAGAGAGAGAGGAGAGAGAGAGAGTTAGAGAGAAGAGTAAATAGAAGATGAAAGAAGATAGAAAGACATTTTCGAGATCGACGTTACTTGGACGGGAATGGCGCCTCAAAAATTCTGTGTGGCGGAGAAGCTGAATTATCTTGCATACTTTCTCTCTCTCTCTCTCTCTCTCTCTCTCTCTCTCTCTCTTTCAGTCCCTGTCTTTGAAAAAAATTCCATAATCCTGAGAGCTTTTTTGCTATCTTTCCACGAGAACGATAGAAAAAGAGAGAAGAAAGAGAAGAGAGATAGATAGATAGATAGATAGACAGAGAGAGAGAGAGAGAGAGAGAGAGAGCGATCAAGGCGATGGAAAACAATGGACGAAGCGACAAAAGAGGCTACTGAATCCTCGAAGAAAGGAAATGTTCTTAAGATTCTGACTGCTCGACTCTCAGTTGGTCTACTATCTATCGAGAGAGATTTCGACGATTAACTCGCTGAATAAAAATCGCTGCTAAGGAGAATTTTTCAACTTTTTCCTTAATACCGTTTCTCTCTCTCTCTCTCTCTCTCCCTATATTCTTTTCTACCTCCGTATACTTCGCCGTTACATTTTCTTTTCTTTTATGTTGTACGCATTGAGTTCGTCGGATGGACGAACGAGAGCTTATGATAAAGACTATGCTCGTTCTTTATAGCACGATCGCTGCGTGAGACTGCGAGAAACGTTAGTTCTCTATGAGAACGAATACGTTGATACGGATAGAGCAGAGAGCTTTGCCATCAATCTTGGCGCCTCCGGACTGGCGCCTCCGGCTCGTCTTTTTTTACGGGGGACGGGACGGGTCGGGGAGGGGGGAGGGGGGGGGGGGAGGCACAAACATCGGCTAAGTAGCATGATTACGTAACGTTAAACCTCCGAACATCTCAAGACGGTGTTTCGCCTTTTCGTTCGTACCGCGGGGGTGGTTATTTTTCATTCGAATGAAAAGGAATGATGAGGATGAGAGGACGGGATAATGCATAGTATAAGGGTATAACGGCTACTTCAAAAACTTCTCTTCGAGATTTTCTGTAGTAGTTTTTAGGTAATGAAAAAGAGAGAGAGAGAGAGAGAGAGAGAGAGAGAGAGAAAGAAAGGAGAGGGGGTGAGAGAGGGGAGGGTGAGAGACTAGGCCGAAGATAGTCGGATTCCTTGGCCAAAGGCGGCCCAACCTCTCGAGCTCGGCCCACACTTATGTCGGCTTGCTGGGAATTTGTTTTCCAAGTCGGCGCTTCGAGGTCAAAGTGCCTTACTAGCCCTCTCTCTCTCTCTCTCTCTCTCTCTCTCTCTCTCTCTCTCTCTGTCTCTCTTGCTCTCTTGTTCTCTCTCCCTTTATCTTTCAACCTTTCTCGTCTTTGTACTCCTACTCGAGTTCCGGGGTATAAACAGTCTGCTCTTTATCTTTAGGGGGTGGCCTCCTGCGATACCGCGATACTCGAGTTCTCTTGCGAGAGATGGATCTCGATGAATCGCTGAGAGATTTATTCATCCCTTATGTATATAATGGTAAAAGAGAGATTCTTTGTGCTTTTTTTTTTCTTACTCTCTCTCTCTCTCTCTCTCTCTCTCTCTCTTTGTTTTCTATTTTCTTTTCTTTTTTCTTTTTTTTTTTTTCATTCTTCCCTTATCTCACTATAGTGAGTTTTATCATTAGATCTCGGTTAAATTGATTCGCATGATCCATTCAGTTTCCTTCATCCATTCAACTCGTCGAAATTGTTATGAACGGATTCTTTTTTCTCTCTCTTCTTTTCTGTTATTTTTTATTTTTCTTTTTTTTTTTTTTTGTAAAAATTGTAAAACGCAAAAGAAGATTATTTCCTTCGTTCTTTTTTTCTTTTTCTCATAACGATCGAATTTACTCGACCGTGAATAGAGCGATTGGGGTTGGGGGTGGTCGAGGTACGACGAGGTATAACGAATACGTTTGATATCTTAAACGATTAAGATTCGCAAGAAGTCGTTGGAAGAAAATAGAGAGATAGTGTTTCGCGTTTAGCGAAGGGGCAAAATGTAGTAGCCCGAGTGGAAGAGCATCTGCATCGGATTAGGAGCAGTTAGTTACTCCATTCCAAGAGTGGCCTAGACGGCTCGTCAACTGGCTCATTCCAGCCACCAGTCAAGTCACCCCCCACTCCCCGCGAAGCATCCTTCTCTTACTACAAGTCACCTCCTTCTCTCTGGGCTCGGCCCTTTCGTTCACAAAAGCGCGAGAGCGAGCTTGTATATCTAGACAGGAAGATGCTCGTGATGAAAAGTGAAATTAACTCGCCTGCTACGGACAGAAAAAGCGAGCCATATAATCGCGCTTTTTTTTCACAGCCGTTGGCTGTGCCAGCCGAGCGAAGATGGAGTGGGTTGGAGAAGGAGCGAGAACGAGCGAGAAAGAAAGAAAGAGAGAGAGAGAGAGAGAGAGAGAGAGTGGGAAGGAGAGAGGGAGGGGAGGAGAGAACGTGGTGGAAAATAAAGCCGGAGACAAATGGCGCTTTACCTACGTCCGTCCTCTACGAAAAGGAATAAGAGAAGATGAAGCAGTTTCATGAATTAGCTCATCCGTATACAGTGGAAATCCTCGCTAGACTCCAAATTGCTCTCTATAAGTAGGTAAGTCTGGTCTCTCTCTCTCTCTCTCTCTCTCTCTCTCTCTCTCTCTCATACTGTGCTACTCTTTTTTCTCTCTTTCTCTCTTCTCATTGGAAAAGGAAAGCGCGAAAGTCGAGGTAGCAAACGGGTAAAGAACTAACTGCGAATGATGCTTGGTTTTGCGGGCTAGCGAAGTGCTTTCTACATGGAACGAGCCGTGCCACGAAAGAAACCGAAATTAACGTGCCTCGGTATGTTCGGTTGGGAAAGAAAAAGATAAGAAGAAAAAAAAAAAAGAAAAGAAAAGAAGAAGGAGAAGGAGAAAAGTGGTGGTTTAAAAAGAGGGTATAGAGAGAGAGAGAGAGAGAGAGAGAGGGGGGGAGAGAGAGCAAAAAAGAAACTACAAAAAAGTAAAGGTGTTACGAACACGAGAGCTTATTTTTTTCTTTTCTTTTCTTTTCTTTGCGAGAAATCGAAGTGCTGGAGGGTGTAAGACAAACAAAAAAAAAAAAAAAAAGAACGTAAAAATATAATGGACTTTTTCAAAGTCGCCTGTCCGCGAATAAATATCATATTTTACTTCGCGAATAGTTCAGTTTCATTTTCTTCTTCTTCTTCTTCTTCTTCTCTTTCTCTTTCCCTCTCTCTCTCTCTCTCTCTCTCTCTCTCTCTGACACACATACACACACATATATGCTTCTCTCTCTCTCTTTTTTTTTTTTTTAGATTAGAAACTAAAGGCAACGAGGAAAAATAATATAGATTGTAGATCGAGAAGAAGTCTAGCCTACGACAGAAGAGAGAGTATCTGTTCGTTGAGAATAAACTCGCTCAATGGCATGAAAAATGTTTGCTACAAGATGGACGACGAGGATAGAAAGAACTTTTATCAAGAACGAAAGAAGATATTAAGATTTTAAAGGTGCACGATTTTTTTCTGGTTGGAACTCTGACGCAACAAGAATAAGAATAAGCATTAAATTATGCATTGTAAATGAGACAGAGAAAGAGAGATGGAAGGAGAGAGAGAGAGAGAGAGAGAGAGAGAGAGAGAGAGAGAGAGAGAGAGAGGGAGGAAGGAGAAGTATGAGAAAAAAGGAGTATTGGAGAAGACGAGTTAACGAAAGAACGATTGGACGATCGAGCAGAAGAGGGATCGTAAAATATATAGCTCATTTTGGAAGAGTCGCATTTTCGAAAGTTTCTCGTTCGCTTTACCATTTTCTTACCTTTTTTCTACCTCTTTTTTTTTTTTCTTTTTAAGAAAGAAAAGAAAAGAGATAACAAATGAGAAGCCTTAAAAAAGTTACGATGGAATTAATGAAATAGCTTTTTAAACGTCGCCTCTAAATTAACGTCTCTTATTCGACTTAAATGACTCTAAATTAATGTCTCCTTTATCTTTCTAATATTCATATAAATATAAGTATAGGTGTGTGTATATATATATGTATATATTATAGAAAAGTTTCCGTTAGAATTATTATAAAATTTAACGATTTTGTCGAAAAATATCGAGACCCGTCAATTTTGTTTTCGAGAGTGAGGAGATATCCTTATCATAAATTCACCCAGTATGGATCTAACCACTTAAAAGGGCGAGGATGGTAAACCGACTTTGAAAAATCTTAAATGGCAGCGGGGGTCAAGTGGCATATCATTATTAAGATCTTTTAATTCTCTTTACAATGGTGATACTTTTTTCTTTCCTTTTCTTTTCTTTTTCAATTTTAATTTAATGGCTTTCGAAGTTTCGGGTTCATACTTGCCTACAATAAAATGCAAATTAAGTTTTGAAAACAACTTTCGTTTGATTTTATGTTCAAAATGTATATATCCATCAATCTCCATAAAGTAATAATTTGCTCTCGCCGGTATATACGTCTAACGTTTGCGATATATATATATATATATATATATATATATATATGCGATTCTATTTATGAATTTGTTAAATAATTAAAGAAAATTATAAAAAATATATATATATATTTTTTTTTTTTTACCGCGTGAACTTTAATTATTTAACAAATTCATAAATCGAATCGCATTTGGTTAAGGAAAGCGTAGAATATTATTTAATATCGTAAAACAGTGCGTAAGCGATTAATAGACTGCAGTCGTTAGAAATCGGCTTCATTGGCTTTAAAGGAGTCTTCCCGAGTAAGAACGTGAGAAACGGTTAAAAGAAGAAGTGAAAGAGAGGAAAAGGAAAGGACTAGGACGTGTTTCGAGCTTTGCTCGAAGTTTCTCGTTAAGACAGTCGTAACGGAATTTCAATTACGGTTCTCCTAAGGTGAAGAAGAAGAAGAAGAAGAAGAAGAAGAAGAAGAAGAGGAAGAAGAAGAAAAAGAAGAAGAGGAAGAGGAAGAGGATGAAGGGAGAGAGATTCTTCGCCGAGCAGCCGATTAAATTCGAGGAGGCTGGTGTGCGTATTCAGCGTTAAGCTTGAGAACAAGTGAAAGAACCTGCCTCTTCGAATACAAAAGTAAAATAAAAGTACAAAAAGTAGAGTGAGAAGTGAGTGCTCGATTAAATCTTGTAACAGAGTTTATTAGATACATATATAAGTATATATGTATCTGTATACTCATATTACAATGCGAGCTATGTCGATAATGAACAGAGAAAAAAAAAGAATCTCATAGGGGAAGAGTCCGTAGCATGTTGATACAGGAGTAAATTATTTCGATCAATTATCTCGGCACTGTGTTTACTCGCGTTACGATATGAATTATATCGATAAAAACATTGCAAAAAGTGAAAAGAAAAAAAAGAAAGATCACAGAGGAGATTGTGGCAAATTGATACGTTCGTAGATTGTTTCATTTAAATTATCTGGACACTGTGTATATGTAGCTCGATCATTAATAACCGTTTTAAGTTCATTGTTTATCGATTTATTATGATAGAGCGTAAGTTTCTGTACGTTGACGATGTTGGCAGTTGTTATTCAATCAGTTTTGTTCTTATGAAAAAAAGAAAAAAAAAAAAACACAATGTAAATATTTTTGTCGACTTCACAGCTCGTCTAAGAGACATTATAGAAAATTTTAGATTCTGAATTAGTTTGACCTTCTTATTAATTTATTTTATGTAATTATGTTTCGTTACTTTGTTTTGTATGCATCAAATATTTTTATGGAAACATTTTCAAATAATAACTTTATGTGGGTCGATTTGAATCGATTTCTCTATTGGGTCCCTTGAGGTATATTGATACAGCTTATCAATTTGAAAAAATAAATATCATAGATAGCAATAAAGAGAAATATTATAAAGGAAAAAGTCAATAAAAAAAAAAAAAAAGAATCTTTAATAACCTAAACACGATGAAAATGATTCATTCCTAAAATCAAAGAAATGTTAAGAACGAATTCAATGCATATCTTGTATTAAAATGAGCTCATGTAGAATTCCGCAAAGATATTCCAATTATATACGCATTAATTGTTACTCGGACTTTAAAAGAGATTTATTTTTTATTATCCACTCCGTCAATTATATTCAAATGAAAATGTTTCATTTATGTGTGCATATATATATATATATATATATATATATATATATATATATATATATATATATTAACGTAATTACAATTATATTATAACCGATCTGAATGAAATAATATATTTTGAGTAATATTAATAGTTATTAACATATTCTAAAATGTGTATTTAATTTGCGATACGGCGAGGTAAATCGATACCTATATACATTTCAATTTCATCAAACAAACATTTTACAATTTACTTTATTACGTATTTAATCAAAAAGTTCTTCTTACGACATATAAAAAGGAAATGGCCTATATAATTTTCATATCCTTATATATTTTATAACATGTATTTTTTATATATGCTATATATATATATATATATTTTTTTTTTTTATAACACATGTCTTCATTAATCATTAAATTAATTCGAAGAAAACTTGAAGGGATAATAAAGCGATGAAAACGTTCGATCAATCTGTCCTAAAATCCTTACCTATAAGTACGATTACAAGATGGAACAAACATTTGCACGGTCATTCCGTATCCCTCTGCCTCTGCTAGAGGTTTTTCGATAAATCTCTCAATCGATCTCACACCAGTCGAATAACTTCCCATCCTAAAACGTGACGGGGGAAAGAACTCGCGAACCGTCACAGTTCACTCGAATCTAAGCTAAGAAGAAAGCAAAGCGAGCCAAAAACGTGTTGAGAGAGAAAGAAAGAGAGAGAGAGAGAGAGAGAGTCAAAAAAGGCTCTCTTCGACGTGTTCGCTCGGCGAATCTCAACTGCATTGATAGCCAAAGCATCATCAATTACTGCCGTCTCGCTTTCCCCGGTACACAGTGGCGCCTGTGCTCTCTCTCTCTCTCTCTCTCTCTCTCTCTCTCTATCTCTATTTATCTATATCTCTATCTTTCTTTCTCTTTCTTTCCATATATATATATCTCTCTCTCTCTTTCTCTCTATATATCTCTATCTCCCTTTCTCTTTTTCCCTATGTCTCTATATCTCTTTCTATTTCTCTTTCCCTTTCTCTATCGTTGTCGCATCTTTTTCCAGTCTAGACGAGGATACGAGGACCCTCTCGAAAACGCACACGAGCTTACGCTTTTTCGAGGACGTCGATCCGTACTCGGTGACTTCGATGCACGGCTAACTGTGAGAAGAGTCTGACCGGCCGATAGGTATACCTCTATCTTTATCGTGTTCCTTTTGCAGCCATTGATTTCGAGCTGCCAACCGGCTGGACCGTTAAAGAGTGTGGGAGAGACAGAGAGAGAAAGAGAGAGAGAGAGAGAGAGAGAGAGAGAGAGGGAGAGAGAAAGTACTTTTTTCCAACGATCTACACACCGTAACCGGCGACCCTCGAACTTCTAGATTCCAGATATAGGAATCACGAGTGGAGAAATTAAGTCGATAAATTCGGTCGTCGTACTCTTTCTCTCTCTCTCTCTCTCTCTGTTCTGCTCTGGATTATCCGAACTTTCGAAGAACTTTGACCTATCGGTAAAGGCGCGACGCTGATCGAGCTCGACTTAACGAGCACCAAAGATATCGTCGTCGTTGTTCGATCGTTACTACCATAATACTTAATCGCGATTCGATTTATACGATAGATTAAGACACGTTTATAAAAGATTTTCGATATCTCAAGACCGTTCAATCTTAGAAGATGTTAGGTCGTATAACTTCTGTTATTTCTTATTTATATATATATATATATATATATTTTTTTTTTTGTTTAAATACGATCTCTCAAAATTTTTCGATATATATATATATATATATATATATATATATATATATATATATATATTTAGCGAAATTGAAAGAAATTTGAACGAAGATATGTAGATAACGTAATGACGTTAGGACGAGTAACACATTGGGAAAATACTTTTAGTATTGAAAAATACAATAAACTGTGGAAGGAAAGGAATGGAAAGAAGGAGGAAGGTCGAAAACAAATGGACGCTTTTGCGTTTTCACGACACGCACGAATAACGTGATAATGGATTCGTGTAGTATTTCGAGTTAGTGTTGGATGAGGAGTATTCTCGATAGTGAGCGAGAGAGAGAGAGAGAGTGAGAGAGAGGTGCGAGGTAAGCGAGAGTAAACGAGATACATATACATTCTTGCGGGTGTGCCGGAGCCAAATGAAATCGAACCTTTCAACGCAAAATAAATCGGATCGTAACGGTCCATTTTTCAACGAAACAACGATAACGACGGAGAGCACTCTAGATATTTTCGGTGACGAGATGCGAAAGAAAAAAAAAGATATACAAAGAGAGATAGAGAGAGAGAGATAGAGAGAGAGAGAGAGAGAGGGAGAGAAAGTATTAGTATTTCTTTTTATCCTCAAACGGATCGTCTTCCGTACTTTCATTGAAAGTGACGTTCACACGTACGGAGAATTATGATAATATTTATGATATGCGTTCTCTACGTGCGGTTACTCACCGCAACATCGTTTCGAAGATATATATCCTATGGTTTGGTGGTAAGCGCTATTTAAACGCTGTTCTCTCTTTCTCTCTCTCTCTCTCTCTCTCTCTCTCTCTCTCTCTCTTTCTCTCTCTCTCTCTCTGTCTCTGTCTCTCTGCATCACTCATTTTCTCTCATTCTCAAACGAATGAATGAACCAACGAACAGTCGGTCGATCCCTCGCTCTGTCTTGCTATCGTTATCCGTCTAGCATGGATAATGCACGAGCGTACCGACGTTACTGACGCCTCGTTGATTACTTCGTTGTAAACATCGATCCGTGGTCTGTCACGAGCATTCGCTCGTTTCGCGCCAATGCTGACGAGCCATACGATATCGGTTTATTTCTTTCTAGATTGAGTGGACTTCGTCGATGCTATTGAAAGAGAGAAAGATAAAAGGTGTGCGTGCGTGTACGCGCGCGTGTGTATGTATGTATGTATGTATATACAGGATGGTCCAATAACTATTATCACCTCGAATATCTCCAATATCATTGATGCTAGGGAATCTTTGAAATTTAATATATCGATTGTGGTTATTATGCAAAGCACAAATCAGTTATGTTCTGAAAACGTATCAGGTAATAAGAATACGTTATAATGAAAATATGGTTTCGTTGGAAAATTTATGATTGATATTTACAAGCTTCTCCGAGGTTATCATATAATGTAATAGTAATTATCACGGGTGTATCCCACTTGATACCGTACAATATTCGTTTGAAATATCTTTTTTTTTTTTTTTTTTTTTACGTTTTTAATATTTAACGAAATGATCTTGTATATGTTGTTCGGTACTATTATTATTATTCTAAATAATTTTTTATGTTAAGAGCAATAGAAAAAAAAAAAATATATATATATATTAAAAAAATTTCCATGATTTCGCGTGTGACACATTTTAAAGGATATATTGGGTTGGAAACTATGTGATTGCAGACTTTAAATAAGAATCTATCGACAAAATCCGCAATCACTTAATTGCCAATCCAATAAAAGACATGACTCGATTAAATCGGAAGATTAATGATTTTTAATTTTTCTAATGTAATATCTTGTATTTTTTTTAATTATTCAGATATTTTAAGCCATTATTTTGAAAAAATTATTAAACAAGTATAAACCTAAAGTTAATAATTAACGAGATATTAGCGTGTACAGTTATATGACCAACAGTTAATTGAATAAATATTCAAAATTTTCAATATTTTCTTTTACGCACAACTGATATCTTGTAATCATACTTTTTCGTATATTTTGTAAAATTTTGTATGTTATTACATTAACGATGTTTATAATTTTAGCTCATAGTTCTTTTAAATTCCAATTTCATTAAAATTATTATTATTGTTTCTGTCTGCATAAAATACCTCACGCGTAAATATCTCTTTAATTATTAACCTTATATTTGTACTTTAATAATTTGTTAAATGTAATCTATTAAAATATCTGAGTAATATAAAAAAAAAAAAAAAAACTACATAACAGTACCATAAGAAATATTAAAAATCATTAAACTTCCGATGTAATCGGAAATCATTAAATTATCCTACGATATATTTTATTTAATTGCTTCTAAAAAAGGGGATACATTCAACTTATTCTTGATTCCATAATCAATCGGTATGTCCCGTTCATCGATATTTCCATTCTTCGAATGGTTAAGGAATTTCGATAAAGTTCAAAAGAAAATCCCAATGCTCTAAAAAGATAAAAATTTGATATTAGTTGAAAAGTTCGCAAAATTATATGTTTTTAGATGATATCGGAAGAGCCGTAAGGCGAAAAGAATCGAGGGAAAAGGTCGTGATTGCTTGCATTACGGTCGCATTAAGCACGCTCTCATGGACACGATCGAATTGCCCGCGCGAATCGCGCGGCGACGTTCATCGAGGAGAAAACAAGCAAGCAATGCCACCGCAAAATCGTCCGGAAGAATTTTATCGCTCGTACGGTACATACATACCTACATACATACACACATACCTACGTACATACACACATACACACACACATACATTATATATATATATATATATATAATCACGACGAGAGAAACGATGGTACCGTTAAAAGAAAAACTAGACCAAAGAAAATTTATAAGAATAGAAAGTAAATGAGGTAAAGAGAACGATTTTGATAATGACAAGAATTCGTGTAATTATTATCATAAATTTGGAAAATAATGTTTAAAGTAAGAAAATATTTTTTTGATATTTCTCTCCTTTCTCTGCTTTCTCTCTTTCTCTCTCTCTCACCTTTCCTTTTTTTTTCTTTTCTTCTTTCTCAGTGAAAGATAGTCTAAAAGATCATAGGACCTTTACTTGCCTTAAGAAACCTTATTTCAGTGAATGGAATCGAACAAATTCTATGGTGGTGGTGGCTCTCTACGATATCCTCATTCTATTCTATCCCGTTCGTATTCTCGTTCGGCGCATGACCTTACTCGCAAGGAGAGAGAGAGAGAGAGAGAATCTCGTCCGATCGAACAAAAATCAAGGACGAAAGAGGGAACTCCATTCACTCTGTGATTCAACCTCGAAATGAATGTGGTTTCCCGTTCGATCGACGAATAAAAACTATCGATCGAAATTTAAGTTGGATGTTACGAGATGGTCGTCAAATAATCATCGATATTTAAAAAGGATTGGTTATCGGAGAATAGCTAGCTAGCTAGCTATCTTTTATTTCTATTTAGTTTATTTATTTCTATAACACTTAGGAGATTACAAAATAAAAAAAAAAGGAAGGAAGGAAAAGAAAAATAAAAAAAAGGAGCTATCGAGATGGACATCAAATTAGACAACTGCCATTCGAGAAATGAGAGAAGGTCTATGAGAAACGGATAGAGAAATAGAAGTAGAAGTAGTGGTAGCAATAAAAGACGAAAAAAAAGAAGACGGAGAAGAAGAAGAAGAAGAAGAAGAAGAGAGAAAGAAAGAAAGTTTTCGAAGCAAAGATCACGGCACGTCCTTTTAGAGGTTCTCGTAGAGAGTAGGCAACACGTGCGATAACTTTACCAGTTAACACCAGATGCTAGGGGCGATTTATACGGCACTCTAGGATCCCCTTGCTTCTCGGTTTCTTCCAACCTCCTTCTCTATCTATCTATTTATCTCTCTCTCTCTCTCTCTCTCTCTCTCTCTCTCTCTCTCTCTCTCTCTCTCTCTCTCTCTCTTTCTTTTCGCAAATAAGAGCACGGCACACGGCTCGCGAGTAGAGTATAGTAGAAGAGGCTACCGTTGAAGTGTGTCTACACTGTATTACACATAAAGCACAATGCGGCCGTATTTTACAGGAGAAAATACGCGTGTATGCGCGAACGAGCTAGTCTATCTCTCTATCTCTTTATCTTTTTCCTTTTTTTTTTTCTTTCTTTCTTTCTTACCTTCATCTCATCTCTCCCTCTCTTTCTCTCTTCTTTCATTCTTTTTCGTCTTACACTGTGCTGTGCCAGAGCAGTTACCTTGCCACTCAAAAGCACCAACTTTTTTAGCCGTCTTTTTTAGATCTCACACAAACACACACACCCTCTCTCTCTCTCTCTCTCTTTTTCTTTTTCTTTCTGTCTCTGTCTGTCTCTTTTTTCGCCCATTTCGCTCATCTCGCTTTGGTTTCAGAACCCACTGTGTTTCTTATCACCTAAGATCTCTCCTACGACACCGTAACGCTTGCTCTTTCATCTTATTCCCAACCTCCTTCACTTACTTCTCTCAGTCCACGTCATCTTCTTCTTCTTCTTTTTCTTTTCCTCTTTCTTTCTCTATTTCTTTTACTTTCTCGAGCTCTTCGTACTTGAGCGAGTTAATACCAACGCCTTTAAGGGCTACATGCGTGAGTCCTATAACCGATGTCGTCTACGGGCCTTCTCACGTTCATTAACGAGCCATTAATGTTCTTCCCTTTGACTTAATTCACGCTACTTCATTTTAGACATTAACAGGAATGAAATCCAATAGGAAAGCAAAAAAAAAAAAAAAGAAAATGGCTGGCGATACGTTCTATTTTTATATATACTTATACATATATCAAAAAATACGACAAATAAAATACAACATATGCAAGTACGTATATTAATATGAAAGAAAATTATATTATTATTTAGTAGTTAATATTAAATTGTAATGTATATTATAATTAAAATTATATTCTATTTATAATTAATATTTATATATGAACAAAATAATATATATATATATAATAAAAACTTTATTTCGTGTTTTTAATTTCATGAATACTCCTACTATTTTTGTCCAAACCAAATAAAATTTAGTATAATTGTTCTTTATGGTCAGGCGGAAAGTTTAGGTTACTTAACTTGCAGAAATATATTATCTATAAAACAAGCTAAAAAGCTTTTAACGAGTGAAAACGGAAAGAAGGTCGATGTATGACCTCCTTTTTATAATACTGAGTCTTATAGGACTGAATGCGATCGAATAGAATCGAATAAGATCGAATGGGACCGAAAATGACCGAAAAGGATAATCGAATAAGATCGAATAAGGTTGAATAGAAATCACTAGAATAGAATGAGACCGACTAGGATCGAATAAGCCTGAATAAAATCTAATAGGACCAAATATTTAATAGGAGAGAAAAGGTTAGTATAGGATCGAATAAAATCGAACAGAATGGAACAAATTTGAATAGGATCGAATAGGATCGAATTGGATCGAATAGATCCGAATAGGATCGAATAGATCCGAATAGGTCCGAATAGGTCCGAATAGGAACGAATAGGACCGAATAAGTCCGAATAGAATCGAACAGGATCGAAAAGGGTTTAATAAGATGGAATATGATTAAATAAAATCGAATAGGACGAAATAGGATCGAATAAGAACAAATAGAACACAATAGAACTCAGTAGGATCTAATAAAATCGAATAGGACCCAGTAAGATCGAATAAGACCGAATAGGACCCAGAAAGATCGAATAAGATCGAATAGGATCGAATAAGATCAAATAGGACCGAATAGGACCCAATAGAATCCAATTAATCGGAATAGGAGCAGAATATAATAGCATTAAAAAGGATCGGGAAGGATCAAATAGAATCGAATAAAATCGAACAGGATCGAGTAGAATCAGAAAAGCTGATCCTAGCCGAGCCGAGTCAAATCGAATCGATCCGACCTGATCCGACACAGGGTGATTTTGCTTAGTGGTAGTAAAAGTGTACCAATTCAGTGATTTGTTCTCTATGTATGTTCTGTGTTCTATAAATACTAATAAAATAATAGTAGCGTGTTCTATACGGATTCGACAGTGTGAATTCGAAATCCGATTGCTGAAAAAAAAATATTATTTCGTAAATTCTAGCGATTCTCGATGATTCGTCCTTTTGATGGTATTATCTTATACACATTTTTGCACTTTTTCAAATAAAGTTTTTTTTTCACTTTGAATCATAAAACATTACATATATAAACTGAAATAATTCGAATGCTTATTTATTACGGTTATTACAGGTTAATTCTAAATGAGATGATTCCTTATATCTAATAGATTGATGATAATTAACAAAACTCATGAATTTAGTATTCTTTGTTTCATTTTAATTAAGAAAATAGATAAGTTATTAACAATAGAGAAGATAAATACTCTAAAAAATTTGCACACGAACCATAATTTATCTTCGTATTATTATTTACTTACAATTTATCAAAAAATAATGACTTTTATTGCATACAATACGTTAATGTAGTATTTAAAGTTTATATTTATATTTATGCGATGAGATATTGTTGTAACGTTGTTGAGAAAACAAGTTAATAATTATTCTCTGGCTTTCTCATTAAATGGCTCAGCTTTTTCGAGTATAGTTAACCCATCATAAAAATGTACATTGTTATGCACCTACGACATAAACCCGGCTGATTACGGAGATGGTGGAGTTTTATTCTTTATGCTAATCATTTTTAATAGTGCAGGTCTATTATCCGCTTTCTTAAATGGAGAACAACAACCAGAACAATGAGTATCTCATGTAACTAAAGAAGATAGAAAGGAAAATAGAGAGTCATATTATGCATCACTTGGTTTTTTTGCAAGCAATTAATAAAAAGACTCTAGTAACAGACACGTCAGACGCGATGTTAAATAAAATTAATCCAATCCCCCATTACGTCATAGTTCAACGAATTAGAAAACAAACTTTAAATCTGCAAAAGTATCAAAATGGGTTAAAATTCGATGTACGAGATGCGATGAATGCCTTCACGAAGGGTGTTCAACATTTTTTAATTTATGTAATATTTGAAGTGAAGTTTAATATCAACAAAAGAAATTATTTTTTCTCTTGTTATGTTCAAACCCTTTCTCTTTATCTGGATCATGAGACCCTATTTCATTAGTCGTCTCATTCAAACAATACGACTGAGATAGCTCTGTGCATGAGTAACGATTTCTCTTTCTATTTTTATTTATTTATTTATTTTTTTTTTTATAAAAACCTATGATTATTTTTTAGTTTTATCTTGATATTATAATTTTTCATGTGTCTACTTTCGCAAATATATTTTTTTGTTCTGGATATTGATTAAATTCGTAGTGTTGAAGCTATAAAAAAAAAAAAAAATAGTCCATCGCTCACCGACTTGCCCTGATATATTAATTATAATTAATTGGATAGGAAATGAACTTTTTTTTTTTTTTACAAAAATCTATAATTTGTTTTTAGTTTCATCAGGATATTATAAAATTTTTATGTATTTATCTTTCCAAATATATTTTTCTGCTTGAAATATCGATTAAATTTACAAAGAGTTGAAGCTATAAAAAAAAGTGAACCGTCGCTCATCGAATCGCCCCGATATGTTAATTATAATGAAATTGTATTTATAGCTAATACTTCTCTAACAAAAAAAAATTGGAAACGGGAACAATTCCGTTTTTTTTTTTTTTTTTTTAATAAAAGCTACGATTATTCTTTAGTTTTATCTTGATATTACAATTTTCCATGTATCTAATTTAGCAAGTATATTTTTCTGTTTTGAATATCGATTAAATTTACAACGTATTGACGCTATAAAAGGAAGGTAAGCCGTCATTATCGAATTACTCTAATATTATAATTAAAATTCATAGGATAGGAAATGATTTCTTTTTTTTTTTTATTTTTTACAAAACCTGTGCTTATTTTTCAGTTTCATCTTGATATCATTTTTCATGTGTTTATTTTCGCAAATACATTTTTATGTTTCGCATATCGATTAAATTTACACGTTGAAGCTTTAAAAAAAAAAAAAAAAAAGAAGTCAAAAGCTGTCACTCTCCAAATTATACTGATGTTATAATTATAATTAAATTGTATTTGTAATTAATGTTAAATCATTTCTGCGAAACAAAAAAAACTCGTCGATGTTCTTATTATACTTTTTTTGAGATTTGTTCTTTTCTTGTTTTATTTTTTTCTTCTTTATTTTTTATTTTTCCAACATCATGAAAAACGCCATATTAACGTTAGTTCATGGAATGCGAAAGAATACAAATTTGTTATGATCTAGAAAGGGCATCGTTATCGATCGAAATGAGACGAATTATGGATCGGTCGAAAGCATCGAAACGATTTCACTTTATCTCATAGACCGTTAGCTGTGCGTGACGCGTTGTCATCGAACGTATGAAATTTATTAAATTGCTTTCTGATCGTGCGCTTCATATACGCATCGAATCATCGTGTACATGGGGAACCGTTTATATGCCCGATTCGAGTATATTTGCCTGACGCATAATTCAATCGTATAGACGTGTTTTATGTACTTTTCGAGTATACCACTCGTAAATGGATTTGACAGGGCGCAATCGCGTTGTTCTCGGTCTATATCGCCGTTGTCATCGTCATTACAAAAGGCCACCAATGAAAATTTACTATTTAAGAAGAAACAAAATTTTCTTTCTTATTGTCTCTCTATATCTTTCTTTTCTTCTCTCTCTCTCTCTCTCTCTCTCTCTCTCTCTCTCTTCCACTCTTATTCTTCAAAGAATAGGAAAGAAGAAAGCCACACGATTGTCCTCAATTAACGAGACCGAAGAAAAATCGTTAATTGAGAGGAACCTAACTCAAAGACGTGCCTTTTGTATTTTTTCAACAAAAGAGAATGATGTGTGTGTGTGTGTGTGTGTGTGTAGGGTAAGCCGAGAAGTGATGGCCCACTTTTTTTTTAAAAAAGAAAAATGTATTTGAAAAAGTAGATGCTTGAGAAATTATAATATCAAGATAAAACTAAAAAATAATTTTGAGTTTCTCTACAAAAAAAAAAAAAGGAATTGTTACCCATTCTAATTTTTTTTTTTATAGAAATATTAATTATAAATATAGTTTAATTATCATTATAATAACAAGATAATTCGATGAATGACGGTCTACTTTTTTTTATGGTTTTAAGACGTTGTAAATATATTCGATATTTAATCAGAAAAATATATTTTAAAAGGCAGATACATGAGCATTTATAATATCCATATAAAACTAAAAGAATTATAGATTATTGTAAAAAAAAAAAAAAAAACAAAAAGAAATTATATCCATTCCATTCTATCTACGAATCAGTATTCTTTTCCATTAAACGATCTAACGCTAATATAAGCTTTTTCATGATTTCACAAAAAAAAAAGAAAGACAACAAAAAGAGCAGAAAAAAATGAAAATGCCAAAAAAAATAATGTAACAAATATATTTATGAATCTGTATTCCTTCGCATTAGACGATCTGAAAAAGGACAAAAAAAAAAACGAAGAACGGAATGAAAACGAATGTCACAGAAAATAATATCATGAAGGTATTTATGAATTGGGAATCGAATTAAGTTCTCTCTCTCTCTAAAAAAAAAAAAGAAAGAAAGAAAGAAAGAGAAAAAAAAAATAGAAAAATGTAGTTGAGAGAAATTTTGGGAGTATCCACGGATTTATGGTTGGGATATTTTCTAAGCCAAGCTGTTGCATTATCGTGCAATTTGCCGTTGGGTAATTTATAGCCAGGCGACGGCTCGTGTACCGAGCCGCCTTGAAAAATCGTCACAGACGCATGGACGCCCCTCTCTCTGAGCCCTATTTTTCCTCTATCCTTCTCTCTCTCTCTCTCTCTCTCTCTCTCTCTCTTTCTCTTTTTCTCTCTCGTTTTCCCGTGTACTAGATACGCTTTGTATATACACGGTGGTGTACGCATGCCGAGCACGTTACCACGATTTTTACGGTTATCCGAGAGCGAAAAGCATGGAAATAGGAAAGAAGGGTAAGCAATGGAAATACGCAAACTCTCTCCGTTATTAAACCTCTCGATCGCGTCTACACGCCCGTTCGATTGATTTTTACGATCGGAAATTTCGATTTTTACCTAAAAAAAAAAAGAGAAAAAAAAAAGAAGCCTCACACATAGAGAGAACGTAGAACTATATTGCTTTTATTGCTAACATTAAATGCAAAGATACGCTCGATACTTTCCACTTAATTTTATTGCTATGTGACTCGAAGAGAAAAGAGAGAGAGAGAGAGAGAGAGAGAGAGAGAGAGAGAAAAGGTCGATGAAAAAGCATATTTTTAATATAAGTTAAGACGTTTAGAGAGACAAATTTCTATCGATATTTTCATTCATACCGATCATTCGACTTTTCTCTCTTTTTTTAATTTTTTTTTTTTCAGTAGAAATTAAACCATTTTCGAAAGTATAATACAAAAGTTAGACAGAGAGTAAAAGAGAGGGTTAGTGAGAGAGAGAGAAAGAGAGAGAGAGACGATGAAAAAGTGGAATTTTAATATATCTTAAGACGTCAGTTGACAAATTTTTATCGATGTTCTAATTTAAAACGATCTTTCGAATTCTCTCTCTCTTTTCTTTTCTTTTTTTTCCTTTCTTTCATATCTTCAATCCGAATTAAACCATTTTCACTAAGTACCATTCGAAAGATAGACAGAGAAAGAGAGATGAAAGAAACGATAAAAAATGTAATTTTAATATATGTTAAGACGTTAGAGTGACAAATTTCTATCGATGTTCTAATTTATTACGATCTTTCGACTTCTCTCTCCCTCTCTCTCTCTCTCTCTCTCTCTCTCTCTCTCTCTTTCTCGTTCTCTCTCTTCCTTTTCCTTCTTCCTTTTCCTTTTTTCATTATTTCTTCAAACGGAATTGAACCATTTTCCAAAGCGGATGGCCGCGCGAAAATGAAGCATTAATCAAACAACGAGCTTGATCGCGTGGAAAGCTCATTTCTCGCGTAACCACGGGGACCACCACAGAGACAGACTGCGACAGGCAAAACGAATCGTCGCGTTCGACCGTATTCTCACTTTATCTCTTTCTTCGATCGTTACGGATACGACTTAAGCGTAATTGCGCGAAAGGCCGCCCGTCCGGACGACTAGTAGAGGTAAATAATATCCTTCATTTTGCGAGATTTCCGAAAGATTTTTGGCTCCGTGATTCCTTTCGTTTTTTCTTTCTTTCCCTTTTTTTTTTTTTATTTTCCTTTTTATTCCCTTACGAAAAATAATCTTCGGTATCTAATGATTGCTCTCGATCGTTGTGTACTCGCATATTTATTTAAAATCCTTCACATTGAGAATCTATAATACTAGTAATACTAACAATAATAATAATAATAATAATAATAATAATAATAATAATAATAATAAAATAATTGAAAATAAACGAGTGAAATTCCTTTTCCACGTTAATCGGAAGGAAACCATTCTGAGACGAGGAATAATAATAATCAAGGTTTTTGAATTCTGTTTCAAAGATCATTACTAAATGCGAAATTCTTCTGTTTTCTTTTTTTTTTTTTGAGATATAAAAATGTAACTTATTTTATGTTTCAGTTTTTTTTTTTTTTTTTTTTTTTTTTTTTTTTTTTTTTTTTTTTAAGTCAAAACGTTACGAAGTGACCGAGTTATTTGTTCTGTTCAAAACCACGCTTCTTGAAACATCGATTGTTGGTCGCCATTATTGCATCTGAAGTGGAAACTTTCGTTTTATTTACCAACAGAAATCTCTGTTGTTTAAAATGTAGCGTCGAAAAAAATTTCAAAATCCTCCATTGTTATAAACATGGTACCAGATTGAACTGAGAAAAATCTTGTTTATACTAAGAAGAAAAAACAAGGAACATTAAATCTGTGGAAAATTAAATAATTGAGATATGGAAAAGTTCGTTTGTTGCATTCTAATGTAAAATACTTTACGTAGAATATTTTCTCTAAATTTAAACAAAGGCGAACTAATAATGGAGATTTTCTGTCGGCCAGTTGGAAAAACAGTTTCGAAAAAACCACATAAAAGAAGTTTTAATTATACATTCCGTCTATATAATTCCTCTCTCCTTCTTTCTCTCTCTCTCTCTCTTTCTCTCTCTCTCTCTCTCTCTCTCTCTCTCTCTCTCTCTCTCTCTCTCTCTCTGTAGATATTGCCATAACTACCTATATGAAATGTCAGAATCAAAGAACACTGCTTTAACACAATGCTCTATATATCTATTTGAAATTTTAGGAAAATTAAGTAAATAGAAAAAATAAAGAAAGAAAGAAAAGAAAAAAGAAAAGAAATAAAATTCGATTCTTTTTTAATCCGTCAAATTTCTTTTTTAATCCAATCTATCCCCTCTACTCCTTAAAAAAAATTTCATTGAGGTCACGAGCTTTGAGTTTATAATTTATGATGCCGAACGAATTGAAAATCGTAGTTTGACCGTGTTCCAAATTCGGCCCTCCGGCACGTCTTGTCGGCTCGTTTATTAAAGAAAGGATGGTGAATGTAGATAGATCGTGAAAGAGGGAAAGAGAGAGAGAGAGAGAGAGAGAGAGAGAGAGAGAGAGAGAGAGAGAGAGTTTCATCTTGCGAAGTGATTGCAGGTAACATACGCCATCGTAATCCTAAAATTCATCCACCGAACCGCTGTAGGAGCAATAACGGACGCATCAATTAAGTTATGATGGTGAACTTTTGTAATTACGTTGGTGACCGTGGTCGGCGGGCCGACCCTAGCAGGCCTTTACTAATTGCTGTCTTGTGATTCCACACCTGCACGTAGGTATCTCCGAGGACGCTTGTATACACACACACATACACATACACATACACACGTACGCACATACGGATACATACACGTAACCAACACACGGAACTATGAAAATTTGACCCTCGAAAATACGAAATTTCGAATTTCCCCTATCGAGCTTTACCGGCCTTTGGGATTTTTGTTCTACGAGATAGAAATTATATAATATATTAAATATTTATAGAGTATATTAAAACGATATATATATATATATGTATATATTCGTAAATATAATATTTTCAATATTTTCATTATCCTGAATCTATCGCTATTGTTCTACTTAAAATAAATTTGATTTGATCACTCGTTCGCATCGAATCAACAATATCCCCTGCGGCACTCGCAGAGATAGAGATAGAAATAGAAATAGAAATAGATAGATGGGAGAGAGAGAGAGAGAGAGAGAGAGAGAGAGAGAGACAGGGATACCTTTTAGGCAACGAATTTTCCAGGACGGCGCTTCGATTTTACCGAGTCTGATACGCGTTGGTAGAGATACGATATAGAGAGTCGATAGCCTCTACGCACGTCCATTATTATTTCAAGCTCGTTTTGTCAATTTCGTGCGCCCATTCACGCGTATTCTATTTCACCACGCTTTACCATATCTCGTGATCATCGTATTCGTGAATTTGGACGGATAGAAAAAAAAAAAAAGAAGAGAAAAAGGAATAGAGAAAGGGAACAAAAAGAGGTAAAAAAAAGCCAAAAAAATAGGGCGAGAAGAGGGCCAAAAAAAAAAGAAAAAGAAAAAGAAAAAGAGAAAAGAAAATAAAAGAAAACGAGAAATGGTTCTTCCAAAGAATTTAATTTACCCTCGTTGGAAAATGAGCTTCCATACCCAGGTTCTGGTAGTTAGCAATTTATTATTTATAAGTCCCTTCATTCTCTCTCTCTCTCTCTCTCTTTCTCTCTCTTTGGCATTTCCATCCTCTTCAGCTATCTCGCTTTATACCTCGAATTTTCGTTTACGAGCGAGCAAGAGAGCAAGCACAGACGGTTTCGCAGCTCGCGCTAGTCGAGTTAACTCTGTTAATAATCGTAATCCCTGTAAGGGCTAAGCAGAATAGCTAGCTCTCTCTCTCTCTCTCTCTCTCTCTCTCTCTCTCTCTCTCTCTCTCTGTCTCTCTCTCTCTCTCTCTCATCGTTTTAAGGACAACGAGAGCACCGACACGATCCCCCTGATTTACCTAATATGACTTTAGCGGCTCTCAAAATCTACATAGAAGCTTCGAACCTATGTAGATACTGTGTCGCCATTTCCTACGATGGACTG
>OU426995.1:5724170-5729170 GCA_911387935.1 Dolichovespula saxonica | reverse complement strand
AAAATACGAAGTTGGAGATAAACGTGTTGGGAGTAGCAGTGTTGCAGAGGGAAAGGAATAGAGAGGGTTGGGGAATGGCGATGGAGGGTTGAGGGAAGCATCAGAGAGAAAGAGAGAGAGAGAGAGAGAGAGAGAGAGAGAGAGAGAGAGAGAGTGAAAGAGAGAGTTGGCATTTGCGCGCGATTTATATCGGAAAATCTGCGAACGTCGTTCCTCGGTTGCGGAATAATACGACTATTATCTAGTACGTGCCGTCTCTCTCCCTCTCTCTCTCTCTCTCTCTCTCTCTCTCCTTCTTCCTCTCTCTCTCTCTCTCTACCTCTCTCTCTCTCTCTTTCTTCAGGATTATTTACGAATACATTCGCGTGAATAATTCTTTTTGTCTTTGTAAAAGGAAATTTGCAAGATAGAAAGTGAGAAAGAAAGTGAGAAAGAGAGAAAGAATGAATGAGAGAGAGAGAGAAAGAGAGAAAGAGAGAGAGAGAGAGAGAGAGAGAGAGAGTAAAAACGAATTTCAATCGTTTATCGACATTTCTTAGGTATACGTTCGATTCGTTCCCTCCTTGTTCCATCACAGCTTTATGAAGAAAATGAAATTGGCAATATCAATAAAAGGAGAGAGAGAGAGAGAGAGAGAGATGGAGAGAGAAAGAGAGAGAGGAAGAGACAAAAAGGAATAAAATGAGTGAGATAGTCTGGCAAGATAATTTGGGAGAGGGGAGGGTGGCTTTTCTTTAGGCGCATCGGCTGGAACAGAGAGAGAGAGAGAGAGAGAGAGAGAGAGAGAGAGAGAGAGAGAGAGAGAGAGAGAAGGAAAGAGACCGGAAAGTGCAGGTACATTTCTTCTTAAATGGGCCCATTTAATTTCGAGAGAACATTTCAATGTACTTCCAGTATATCCGTGCCACATACCTAACGTTAACCCGTTGGAAATGGCGAAGCCAGATGGCGAGGAGAGGAAACTGAATTGGGCCCATCATTTTACCGCCTCGAAAACACATTAAAAAGAAAAAAAAAAAAAAGAAAAAGAAAGATAGATAAATAGATAGATAGATAGATAGATAGAGAGAGAGAGAGAGAGAGTGTTTCGAACTCGTACTCTTGATTCTTACTATTTTTACGTGACATTATCGAGCATCGACAATTAACAAGTATCATTTTGTACGATCGAAAACATCCCCATTCCTCGAAACCGAGGAGCTTTAATTTTAACACGAACGGGAAAGATTGGCAATAACGAATGAAGAAGTTTACGATCAAAATGTAAATTGGATTTTGTGGTAGCCGTCGAAACGTAGCGTTTGGGTTCTCTTAAAAAAGTCGTTTATTTAAAATTCATAGAATTATGACGCTCATAAGATTATTATGCTCTGTTGGGAGCGACAAAGCTAAAAGTTCTCTTACGTTTCTTTGCATCTTTCTCTCTCTCTCTCTCTCTCACACACACACATACACACACACACATTCCATCTATCGATCTATATATCTATTCTCTTTTTAATGCGTTCTCTTTTTTGCTTCTTGAATTTTAATCAATCTCAGTCCCGCCCGAGTTTTTCGGAGTAACGCGTCCCTGATAAATCACGAATTTATTCGAGTTCGAAAAAATAGAGAAAAAAGGAGAGAGCTAAACGTTAAACCTTTTTTATATTTTTATTTTTATCTTTATTTATTTATTCCATTCTTTCTCTTTTCGTAAACGTGCAGCACAAAAAAAGAATAAAGTTGATTAAATAAAAAGAAGAAAATAAAATGAAAAGAAGAGAGAAGAGTAAATTAAGACTATTACCTACCATTTATCGCTTACTCTTCCCTTTTTCTTTCTCTCTCTCTCTTTCTCTCTCTCCCTCTTTCTTTTACTTTCTTTCTCTTCTTTTCCTTTTGGATTTGAGTTTGCCGGAGCCATCCCATCAAACTAACATCAAGAGTACACCAACGAGCACGAGGGTACAGAAAAGTCGTTCGACCAAATGCAGTTTCAAAGTGAAAATATTTTCGACGTTTCACCCGCGCACGAGCCCAGGAAGATCATCGAACGAGAAAGATGGTACCGATGGAGTTTTAACACGGTACGCAAAAGTTTCACGAAAGTGTCGTTTTTCCTTGTGAAACATCTTTTCTTCTTTCTCGACTTGTATTATGTTTCGATTAAGATAATAATCGGCACAGCTCGAAACTTGCAATTCTATGAACTTTCCTCGGAAAGAAGAAGGGAAAAAAAAAACAAACGAAAAAAAAACTTACGTCTCTCTACCCCACCCCTCTCTCTCTCTCTCTCTCTTTCTCACACACACACACACACACGCTATTATTTTCATTTATATTACTTATAGACGATAAAAGATATCCCAAAGATACATTCGTAAATCTCGATTGAAATATTCAGGAAGTATCTCGATTCAAGCTTGTCCATCTTATTCTCTGTTCATTTTTACATACACGCGCGCGCGCGCACACACACACACACACACACAGAACAAACAGAGACAGACAGATACACGCACACACGCGTGATATAAGTACGTAAAAAAGTATGAGTTATTGGCGTCGGCATTTCGACATTCGCTCTTTCACGACTACAAAAGCGAACAAATCATCCTGTCGATAGGCAACCCCCTCTCCCACTCTCTCTCTCTCTCTCTCTCTCTCTCTCTCTTCTTAGAAAAATCTTCTTTTTTCCGTGGTGGTATGTATGCTCGGTGAGAGGGCACAATGTTGCTAGTACGAAAAGCCATAAAAGTATTTGGCCTAAGTCCAGACGCGTTCTCGCATCTACCAGGATGTGTGAACTTATTGTCGAAAAAGGTAAAGGGTGGTGGTGGGATGAGGAGGGAAAAAGGGGTAGAAACGATGGCGAGACAGGAGGGTTGTTACCACTCTTCTGCAAGAGGAAGGAGGATAGATGTGAACGTAGGAAAAAGGATAGAAGCAGCTTTATCGATAGTCGACCGTCCGAAAACACGAGTATACGCGTCCTCGGACAAAAGTGGCCAACGTAACTCTCGATAAAAGATTTGTCGAGAGTAGTCTTCGAGAGTGCGAGCGTAACTTATGGAAATATCACATTTCCTCGAGAATAAGAGGAAGAGTAAAAAGAATGAACGGGATAAAGGTAGAAAGATAGATGGATAGAGAAGAAAGAGAGAGAGAGAGAGAGAGACGGGGAACATTTAAATTTCATCGAATCTTTTCTTTTTCTTTTTCTTTTTCTCGTTCCCTCGAACAGAAGAGGATCGTTAAAACTCCATCGTCATCTCGTCTTTTCCAACTTGAACGTTCAAACGAGCGTTTGATTCGTAATTATTATTGTATAATGTTCCTACGAGAATGTTCGTCGAATCGAAATGAAAAAAAAAAAAAAAAAAAAGAAAAAAAGGAAAATTATATTTATTACTATATAAATCTTCGACGGGTAATATGAATCTTAGTAAGTAACCACAAATCATAATCGTCGTTCACAATACTCATTTCATTGTTGATCGTTTATGTTGTATATGTTCCATTCTCGAAAAAGGAACTCGTATATTACGAGGGTACGTTCGTATATATACGGTGTTTCGCAGGGAAATAAAACGTTCATACGTCATCGAATACGAGGGAATGGAGTGACAGTAGGCCATATTTTCTAAATTCTTTTTCTCCTTTCAATAAAAACGTGATCGCGCATACAGATATATACCTTTATGTATAAGACGACGAAGTTTCACCTCATACCAGTAGCCCGTTAGTAACAATTCGTCGAGCGCATTTATACGGTATAAGCCTGTTACCATGAAACTACCATGACGAGGGTTTACACGTTTTACACGATGGCAAAAACTTATCAGAAACGGAAAATATTTCTTGTAACGGGTCGAGCCAAGACGCTCGTTTGCGCGTTAACTGGAATTCTAATTTGTTGCGCCATAGTTATCGTTCGATACTATGCTCTGCGTTGCGATTTAATATGTTTCGTTTAAACAAAATAAACACCATTTTTATCTCCTCGTTTCTGTTTCTTTTCTTTCCTTACTTCTTTTTCTCTTTTTTCTTTTTTTCTTTTTTTTTTTTTTTTTTGTTAAGCTTTACGATCCCGAGATCGAAATTATAAAGGAGATTTCAAGTAATTTTGTAATTAAACGAATGCATTAATTTCAATAACGTTGATATTAATTCATTCGCGTGAGTATACGAAAAATTTTGCCAACGTCATAAACGATCACCGTCATTAGTAATCACGATCACCGTGATCGTAAAGGAACATTTGGTTGAACTGACTTAACTTTCTTGTCTCTCATAAGTGGAAAAAGAAATCAAAGTAAGTTAGAAGAGTCGTTCGAAGTTACCACACATCGAAGGCTGCACCTGTCCCGAGGACGACCGGCTCGTAAAACGTGAAAGAAACAGAACATTCTCTCGTGGAGAAAAAAAAAAAAAAAAAAAAAAAAAAGAAAAAGAATGAGAAATGTATTATCGAGGATCATCAGGTCCGGTACAGAAAGAAACTCGTTTTCTTTCGAAAGGGTTTCGTCGTCGCGTAGAGAAAAAGTTGAACGGGTGAGCGAGCACTTTTCGTCTCGCTTAAATTAGCCATTGAAAAAAGAAAGATATATATATATATATATATATATATATATATATATATATATATAGAGAGAGAGAGGGAAAGATGTTGTTAGAACGAAAGAAGAAACGCCAAGTACAATTTCGTTGGCAATGGCGACGGGCGATGGTGATAGCTACGTTACTGTGGTAGAAGGATGAAGCTAGGACGACGAAGAGTGGACGAGAATGAGCAAGAGCAAGAGAAAGAGAAAGATAAAGAAAGAGAGAGAGAGAGAGAGAGAGAGAGGGAGAGAGAGAGAGAGAGGAATACCAACGGAAAAACTCAATCTAGGCATAAATCATGCGCTATCGATTTCGCTGCCAAGTTTCCTCGCCTAGCAGCTCCGGACGTATCAGAGATTCGTTCTGTGACGCGGCAATAACATCTCTCGCCGGCATAAAAATTCAACTATACA
>OU426995.1:5714170-5719170 GCA_911387935.1 Dolichovespula saxonica | reverse complement strand
AAAGGAGAAAAAGGAGAGGAAAAGGATTAAAAAAAAAAAAAGAGAGAGAGAGAGAGAAAAAGCAACGATCCTGTAAAGAAAAGCTTTTCGAGGATTCTATCGCATCTGCGATGTTAGAAACAGTCTCGAGAGAATATTCCTAGGTATTCCGTGTCGTTCGTTGATCGTGGATGATGTCAGTGAACCCACGAGTCTAGACGAAGAAACCGATAATCGGATTCGCATCACACTTTAGAATGATCGTCGAGATCTAACTCTTTCTCTCTCTCTCTCTCTCACTCTCTCTCTCTCTCTCTCTCTTTTCTTCTTTTCTTCCTATCTCTTTCTCCTTCTTTCTCTTTATCTTTATAATTCTGGTTGTTACCCAGAAGTGAACGCGCGAAGATTAACGTACGCTGATTAACTTTTACTCGGCTTCGACGGATTCTACCTCGTGTTTGAGTGGGTAGAGAACGAGACGGAGAGGAGACAGATAGACAGACAGACATAGAGACAGAAAGAAAGACGGAAAGACAGACAGAAATAGAGAGAGAGAGAGAGAGAGAGAGAGAGAGAGAGTGTGTGTGTGTGAGAGAGAGAGGAAGATAGAGAATGAACTAGGGAAGGAAGATAGGGAGAAAGGAAGATGGAGAATGAACGAGGGAAGGAAGATAGGGAGAAAGGAAGATGGAGAATGAACGAGGGAAGGAAAATGAGACGTCGACTTGAGGGAAGAAGAAAACGGTACGTAAGAATTAAATTACATTCGGTAGAGTTGCCAGGACAGTCCCCGATTACTTATTCAACTCTCGTGTCACTCGTAACTCTAATCCGGATTAAACGATCGATCGCAGTAGATTAGTGCATAAAAAGAGTAGAAGAGGAGGATATTGGCGTCGTCCGGGGAGGGGAGGGGGTAGTAGTGTGATGGAATCGTAAGGAAGCGAGTTTCACGGACGACGAGACACCCATCGTTCTCTCTCTCTCTCTTTCTCTCTCTCTCTCTCTTTCTCTCTCTCTCTCTCAGTCTATCCTCTTCTCTTTTCTTCGATTTGTGGAAAGTTCACGGTATCACGCAAGAAAGTTAAACGTTAAAATTGGCAGGGCCTTGGTAACTCGATAGGTGCCACGTTCATAAATTTATTGAAACGTGACGGTGCATAATACGTTACTATATTGCCGAGGTATAAAATCTATGGGGGAAAATGAGATATATGTGTGTAGACATATATATGTATACACACACACAGAGAGACAGACGGACAGACAGGCACGACGTAAAAAAATTCACAGGAAATATTCGTGCCCAGACGACTTCTTTTTTTCGTAAACCAATCCTTACATGAGAATATATGTGTGTGTGTGTGTGTAAAACATTCGTGTTTATGTATGTATTTACATTTGTCTGTATCTGTGTCACTTCGTATGTGTGTGTATGATCGCACGTGCGCGCGCGCGCTTATCTCCCACCTTTACATTTATTTTCCACCCAGTATATAATTAATAAACAGACTCCAAACTTCTCGTTTTATTAAGAACACCGGATAAAATATTCTTTCAACCCTATATCAAAACAAATCGATTTTTACGATCTTTCCGTTCGTTTACGATCGATTTATTCGATCGATAATGATGTCAATACAAATATTACATCTCTTATTTTAGTGCAATGTATCACACGTTACTATTTAAATAGCGCGAATCGACCTAACGTAAGATCGTAACGACCAGAAAGAAATTTTCAATCTTTTCGATGTTTGATAGAGGAGATTCTTGCGGATGAAATAGAATAGTAAGTACGAATAGATGATATACGAATAGATTGAAAGTTAGTACGAATAGATGATATTTTTTTGATCATGGAATAGTGATTTGTTCGAATGTCCTCATTATGCAAGATCTCTTTCTCTCTCTCTCTCTCTCTCTCTCTCTCTCTTTCTCTTTCTCTTTTCTCCTCAACCCCTTTCGTGTCATTAGAATCTCACTTCTTCGTTTGGATAGCTGCCGAGTTGAATAGCGGCCAATGCGGTAGGCTACTGTTTACGGAATTAGACAGTGAGTGTCGGTTGGTGGACCCCGTACGAACGGTTACGACGTGATTACTCTGTTTACTCGCGAGAAACGAATCGACTTGTCCGAACAGTCAAATACGTTTGTTGTTTCCTCTATTGAGATTTCCGTGGTAACCTTTTCTTTCTTTCTTTTTTTTTTTTTTCTTTTTTTTTCATTATATTCTCTCGAATAAAATCTAACTGTGTAAATAGGTAGGGACAGTTGGCCGTATATTGTTACAAATTTTCTTTTGCGAATTTTTAAAGCGAAACTAGCGGAACGTAATGCGTGAAAAATTATGGTGCGCGAAAGAGTTATGAATTAAATTTTCTCATTCTACCTTTTCTCTGTTTCTCTCTATTTCTCTTTTTCCCTCCTTAACGTCGACCCCTCGTTCTTTCCTTAACGAGCGGTCCGCAGCGTTACGTTTTCCTGGTATAAATTTCATCAGTCTCGCACGTGATATGCTATCCTATCCTATCCTAACTCTCTCCCCCTCTCTCTCTCTCTCTCTCTCTCTCTCTCTCTCGTAAGGTAAACTACTTTGGTTACTTAAAAATTAAAGCAATGTCATCGCGGGGTAGAAATTTCAGCGTTTAAACTTTCTCCGGCTTCCTTACTCGTCGTTGTCGTCGTCCTCGTCGTACGCTCTGTAATCTGTGGAAGCTTTGATTGAAAAAGTTTCGTAGAGACGAGAGGTAGGAAAAGCCCGGCCGGGTTCATGGGGTAAAATACAAATAAGGGAATTCTAGCGTGGTCACGCGTTTTACTTTAAAAAGGCCTTATTCTTAATACTGACGTCGAAGCGTTTTATCGCGCGTACCGGATAATACCCTGTCTAAGTTTTCATTTATACTAACAACTTCCTTTCCTCGACCGTCTTCTATTATATTAAAAAAAAAAAAAGAAAAAGAAAATGTATATTTTTTCCTCCTCCATTTTCTTTTTTCTTTTGTGATACTTTTTTTTACAATATCTCTCTCTCTCTCTCCTCTCTCTCTCTCTCTCTCTCGGGTAATTATTATTAATTATAATCATATATATTAGGTGTACAAATTCGCTTCCGCCATATTTTTTCCTATTGTCCATCGTTGTGGACACTACTTTCTCTCATCTTTCGGTGCAGCGTATGAATCCCGCGTTGAAAAAAACTAGTCATGTTTTGAATCGATCCACGAATCGATAACGGCGGCAGCAAAGTTGTATAATAACAAATGTTTGTCAAGAATCGTTGGACTTTTTAGAACGATGATCTCGATTTTAAATGATTTAATCGAAACTAATATGACGAAATGTTAAAAGAAAATTCACTTTCAAGGATCGGAATGATGGTAAAGTCCTATTAGATATTCGCACATCTAAGTTTTTAGCCACTGACGACATTGGCGAAATGTTACATCTTCTAATGGTGTCTGGTACGCTTGGCCTAGTCGCGTAGGTTAACGGCAAATCCGTTTGGAAGTTGGATCAACGTCGAGGCTTGTAACTAGCTCTTATGTCAAGATTCTGGTGGTGCAGCTTCGTGACTTTGCAAATAGTTGCTCGAATAAACAACAACGAAGAAGAAGGAGGAAGAGGAAAAATGAGAAGAAGGAGGAGGAGAAGGAGAAGGAAAAGAAGGATGGGGGCTGAAGCAGAAGAGGGAGTAGAGGATAGATAGATAGATATGCAATATGTAGATGTAGGCACGTATACTTGTACATAATACGCGTACATAATTGTATATACGATAATCGTTTAACGTTAAACCAGTGTACGCGTTGTAAAATAATTTTGCTATTCTCCGATGCTACATTTGAATTTTGAAATATGCCGACGAATACAAGATAATATGGAATATGTATGGAATAATAATCCCAGGTGAATACGTAATGAATTTAAACAAATACGTATAATAGATGTACATATTCATAGAAATCCGTACACATAAAACATATATATATGTGTGTGTGTGTGTGTGTGTGTGTGTGTATACGATGCATACATATAAACATATATGTATATATGTATGTATGCATGCGTACATAGAATGTAAGTATTTAACTAAAATCTATTTACATTTGCGCGTATATTGTTAATTCCCTTTCATATGGATTTTCCTACTCTCTCTCTCTCTCTCTTTCTCTCTCTCTCTCTCTCTCTTTCTCTCTCTCTCTCTCTCTCTCTCTCTCTTTCTATCTCTATATCTTTCTATCTATCTATCTATCTCTTTCTCCATATCGCTCTCTCACTCTCCTTAATGTCGATTCAAGTTAAGATAAACGTTTCTGGCATGCTGCTGAAAAGATCAAAGATTATGGCTTTCCTTCGCGGGAAGAGGAAAATGGAATAGGAACGAGGGAAAGAGAGAGAGAGAGAGAGAGAGAGAGAGAGAGAGAGAGAGAGAGAAGAGGAAGAGGAGGAAGAGAGAGAAATGAAAGAGAAGGAAGAGAGGGATGAGGAGAAGAGGGATGAAACGAAGCGAAATCGCGGTCGGTAATTAACCGACTAAATGGCGACGGTGGCTTTGAGTCAGGCGCGTCGAAAGGGTTCCGTACGCGTAAAAGCTCCAATGAAATTCCGTTAATTCGTATTGCACGTGACAATGGGAGGAACGAACGAACGAGAGAGAGAGAGAGAGAGAGAGAGAGGACACGCGTTTACGCGTTCTCACGGCTTTAGTCTACCCTACCCCGCTCCCACTCCACTTCACTCTATCCCTTTCTATCCCCAGCATACTTCATCCCAACCCTATTGATATCTATTCATTCACCTTCCATCCTTCAATCTCATCATTTCGCTCGATCCTCACATATTTTTTTAGTTTCTTTTTCTTTCGCATGGCCCAAAGAATCCAAAAGAGGAGTGAGGATTGGGCGGGATCATAACACTCTTTCCGTCCATTCCTAGAAAGTCTCTTTTTAAATCTAGAAAGGTAATTCCTAATACGATAAGAGTCGGTAGAAGCAAAGCCACGTTTTACAGAGAGA
>OU426995.1:5701670-5711670 GCA_911387935.1 Dolichovespula saxonica | reverse complement strand
GTTGAATTCTACCTTTTTTTCTCACCTCCTTTTTCCAACACTTTCTCTCTCTCTTTCTCTCTCTGTCTGTCTCTGTCTGTCTCTCTGGCTCTCCCTGTCTGTCTGTCTGTCTATCTCTCGCTCTCTCTCTCTTTCTCTCTTTCTCTATCTCCGACGAGTTTGATCGAAAAATTGAAAGGACACTTTTTAAAAAGAACGTTTGGTCCCTTCTTCCTTTCTCTCTCTCTTTTTTTTTTTCTACGAAAAAAAGAAAAAATATATAGATGATTCTGAACGTCGAGTGGGTGCCGAGAGCGTGCGAGGAAACGTTAACGAACGAAAGAGAGTTCGTGCCGAAGGATGGAAAGACTTTGTTCGAGGCTTGTGGAAAGGAAATGAATGAATATTCCAGAATCTTCTGTAAGTTCCTGAATCACGGAGGGCCTTCACTGTCTTCTTATACTTTTTCTTTTACTTCTTCGTCTTCTTCTTCTTATTCTTATTCTTCTTTAGATTCTTCTCTCTTCTTAAGGAAAGAGAGGAGGAGAAAGAGAGAGAGATAGAGAGAGAGAGAAAGAGAGAGGAAGAGAGAGAGAGAGAGAGAGAGAGAGAGAGCAAGAGGGAAGTACGTGTTAGAATGCAAACGTAATTAAGTCAATTAAATTCTTCCGGTGAACGAGCACGCTCCTCGAGTCCTGTCGTCGTATGGTTCTAAAGACTCTATCGAGAACTGGTATAAAATCGATCGCGAATACTCCCTTACGATTATCTACAAATTATCGATAAATTATTCCCGAACAAATCTATTTTTCTCTGTGTAATGAATATTATTCTTCGCGGGCACGTACTCGCCCAAGGTGATCCAAACGTTTTTACTCTATATATATATATATATATATTCATTGTTTAGATAGCGTCGGCTATCATCGTGTTCGAAAAAAGTCCCGTTTGCGACTAAAATTTATGTTTGAAATCCTTTAATAAATAATAGTAAATGCTACGAAAAAAAAAAAAAACTAGGAGGCAATATGAGTTCGTTTTTGAATACAATCAATGATTCGGGAATTATGTTTATATATATACTTGGAAGTATGTTGAGATGTGTAGTTTATTGCTTGACTGTAGATGATAGTTAAAGAGAATATTTTTCAGAATAAATATTAGATTATCGAATGTATTGTTAGGACGGAAATAAAAATATATCTTCTATTTTGTTTTATTTCTTTTTTTTTTTTTTTTTTTAAGACTATTGGAAACGTTCGTAGGAGAAAATAGTGAAAAGAGAAAGGGATTGCGAAAGAAAAAAGAATGGGCCTGTAAGAAGCGAGAATACGTAGATGAGGATAAAGGGATCTTAAGGTGTAGTGATTATGCACAGATATAATAATAATAATACTAATAATAATAATAATAATAATAATAATAATAATAATAAGAAGAAGAAGAAGAAGAAGAAGAAGAAGAAGAAGAATACTGATGATGATAATGATGATAATAGTAATAGTAATAATAATAATCAGAATATGATAATGATAATGATAATATGTGAATAATAATATAAACAAAGGAATAATAATAATAATAATCATAGTGATAACGATATTAATCCTAACAATGGAAAAGGAAAATTAACGTAGATTGGAACGTAAAACTAGACTCATTGTAAAGAATTATTCTTTTTAATCGACGCAAAAGATTTAATTGAGGTTACGATTGTATAGAGAGCATTATGCTCGTTCATCTCAACAACGATGAACTTAAAAATTATTTGCGAGTCTGTACTTTCGATTGGTGTTGAATTTACGAAGATCATATGGACGGCAGACGACGCAGGGAAATGGTATATTAACGTTACATCAATGCTCTCTCTCTCTCTCTCTCTCTCTCTCTCTCTCTCTCTCTCTCTCTCTCTCACTCTTCGGTAGCAACGTATCCTTTTCTTCTACGGGTTAAACGTGGAGACGCATTACCGAACTTCTTAGAGACGTTTAACGCGCGTTCCATGATGTTTTTCTGTTTACACAAAGCGACAAAGAGAAGTGGTGATGAGAGAAACGATAAATCTCGCCTGAGCTAAAAGAGAAGAAACGGAGAGAGAGAGAGAGAGAGAGAGAGAGAGAGAGAGAGAGAGAGAGGTGGGTGGATCGAGACAAGGAAACGGGGGAACAAGGGGTGAGGATAGGGAAGGAAGATGCAAAATGAAGAAAGAAGAGCACCATAACGCGGTTTCTTTGACAGTCAACGAGGCAATCCACGTGCTAGAAAGGAGTGAGAATCTTCTTTCCTTCCTTTTCACTCTTTTCTCAACCCTGCACGAACGATGCGAAGGTTGTTTTAAGAAGCCACTCCCTTCCTCTCCCTCTCTCTCTCTCTCTCTCTCTCTCTCTCTCTCTTCCGTGAAATTTAAATTTCGAAATTATTCCGCGCGATCTTTCCGCCGTTTTTCTACGCTGAAACGAGAACCCCAGAGTTCCTCTAAAACTTTTACCTTATTTCCCCTCCACCCCCATCTCTTTATATATATATATATATATATATATATATATATATATATATATATATCTTTTTCTCCTCTTCTTCTTCCCCCGACCATCTTCTAATTTACATTAATGTAAAGTAAATCGACGAGTCTGGATACTCGATACGGTTCAATAATGCCAAGATGGACGACGAAGGGAGAAAGACCGAAGGAAATCGAAAAGATTTGATCTTTGATTTTTGTACGAAGCGAGAGAGAAAGAAAGAGAGAGAGAGAGAGAGAGAGAGAGAGAGAAAGAGAGATATAGAAAAAAGTTCATCTCAATTTTAGATCAGCCATTGATTCGCGAGGCGTACCGTTTTGTACGAGAAACGTTGTGGACTGAGAGAGCACAGTGAGAGTAAGAGAAAAAAAAAAATATATATATATATATATATATATATATATATATATATATATAGAGAGAGAGAGAGAGAGAGAGAGAGATGGTAGGAGCATTCGACGAAATGTTAACACTATTTAACCCATAGAAGCAAAGGAGACTCGAGGCCGTGGTCGGCGCTAACCGCAAGCTTAATTACGGGTAATTACCCGAAATGGCGAAATAACAAGTGCACTTGGGCGCTATGCAACGGACGAAGATACTACGATAAAGAGAGAAAAAGAGTGTGTGTGTGTGTGTGAGAGAGAAAGAGAGAGAGAGAGTGAGTTGAAACGTTACACAGTTTTTCATTCTCGAAGGAAGGCGACAGAATTCAGAGCAATTAGAAGAGGCCAGAGGAACGTTAGTTACGAGCTTGTTTCCGCTGAATGGCCAACGAATAAACCGTTTTTAAGCGCGGACACGCCATTGAATTCTCGAATGAGCTCCCATTTCTTTTTTTCCCTTCCCCTTCTTCTTCTTCTTCTCCTCCATCTTTCCCTGCACCCTGCCTCTCCATCCCCCCCCACACCCATCCACCCACCCACCGATTTCATCCCCTCTCCCGCCTATACTTTTTCCTTCTCTTTTCTTTCATTTGTTAGATAATTCTTCGACCATTCTTCCTGATTCTGACTCTGTGTGTATGGGTCGACTATATGACAGAGAGAAAAGGGATAGGGGAGATTGCCAACAATTTTTAAATTATCATATTAATATGAACGAATTTGTTCTCTCTCTCTCTCTCTCTCTCTCTCTCTCTCTCTCTCTCTCTCTCTTACTCTTTTTATTCCTTGTTCATTCGAGAGAATGAATAATCCGACGTGAAAAACGTCATGGTTGAATATTAAAAAACGCTTTTTACGTTCCACAGCAAATTATCATTTTCGCCAACGTCACAGAGAGCGAGCGACGCACACACACACACAGAGAGAGAGAGAGAGAGAGAGAGAGAGAGAGAGAATGAGAGAATGATAGAGACCGCTTCCAATCGTTTCACTAGCGAGTACAATGTAAATAGGATTACCTAGATAGTACATTATCGCTTATATGCGAGTAATCCACTCGCTTATCCATGTAATATTTCTTCCATAGATAATTCAAAAAGTTACGCGCGCTTTTATCGCGATTATCTATCCATTTCTCCAAAATGGTAATTAGATCGATAGCACGGATTCTCGGAACGTTGACATCGGAACGGTTGACGTTCGTCGACGGAGGAAATATCATTAAAAAAAACGAATAAATATACGTGGGAGTTATAATAGTAATTAATCGAGCGAAACGAGAAAGATAACCTGGGTCTCTCCATTTGAATTCTCACGTCACTAGTGACACGCGTAAGTAGTATTACTTACGTCTTTTTATTTTCGAAGGCGACACGATTCGAGTCAATTACGAGAAACACGCACTCTCTCTCTCTCTCTCTCTCTCTCCCAATCTCTGTCTCTCTTCCTGCCTTTTCCTTTTAGTTCTCTCTCTTTTGGATGATATCGAATCGTTAAAATCTCATCAACCGAATTTTGTTCGAGAGATTCGATTAATCGAAGATCGATCGAATTTCCAAGTCGATCTTCTTTTTTTTTTTTTTTAAATCCACTCGTCGGTGTTTGTCCGGAAACAGGATAAGATTCGAACTATATGGTGTATATATATATATATATATATATATATATATATATATATATATATCCGTCGCACGGCGTTGAAAAGTTTGAACAAATTAAAGATGTTAGGCGGACGAGGACGAAGGCGAGCGGGGCGGGAGAGAGAGAGAGAGAGAGAGAGAGAGGGGGAAGGAACAGGGAGATGGAAAAGGAGGGAGACGAGAGGGGAGGAGGGTTAGAGAGTGGCGATAGAGAATCGAGAGAAGGCAAACGAAAAGTATCAACGACCATAATTGGAAATCTTTCCAATCTCGAAGGTAGTACGCCGAAGGGAGATAACGAGCAGTCAAGATCCATCTTCTACGGTAACTCGAATACAAGATCGAAGAAAAAAGGCAAAAAAAAAAAAGAAAAAACGAGAGAGAGAGAGAGAGAGAGAGAGAGGGAGAAGAAAAAAAAAGGACGAAGAAGAAGGTACGAACAATCAATAGGAAAGGAGGAGAGGGTGAATACAAAGAACACGAAGAAAAGTTTGTAAAGACGATCGCGAAGAAATTAGACTTACGAGTCCCTTTTCTTCTATCCTTCTCATACCCTCTCTCTCTCTCTCTCTCTCTCTCTCTCTCTCTCTCTCTCTCTTTCTTCTTGTTTCATCCCTTTGGGAATAGCAAAGCAGAGAACGTAACGCTATTGGGCATCGATTAACTTTTAAATAGAAATCGAATCGTAGAATCTCGGTTCCCGTCGTAGAAAAAGAATCTTATGTCCCTCTATGGCTAATTTTCTGCGAAGTTAGCGAGAAATAAGAGAGAACAAGTGCGAGGGAAAGAGAAAGAGAGAGAGAGAGAGAGAGAGAGAGAAAGGGAAAGAGACAAAGACAGACAGACAGACAGAGAAAGAGAGAGAGAGAGAGAGAGAGAGAGAGAATCTTGAGATTGACAAAAGGGAATTGTCGTCGGTGAACTCGAGCACCACGACCAAACGACTCGACCGAGTTTAATTAGAGAGAACACGCCGGAAGGAGAACGATAACTGAGGAATAAGGAAGGAAGGAAAGAAGGAAGGAAGGAAGGAAGGAAGGAAGGATAGATGGAAGGAAGGAAGAAATGAAAGAAGGGACGAAAGAAGAAAGTACGTGCAGAAAGAGGAACGTGAAAACGAGCTGATGTCAGTAAAACGGTAAATTTTTCTTTTAAGAAAAATAGCGCGGATAAAGAAAAGAAAAGGAAAAGAAAATGGAAAAAGTCGAGAGCAAGAGAGACAGACGGACAGACAGAGAGAGAGAGAGAGAGAGAGAGAGAGAGAGAGAGAGAGAGAGAGAGACGAAAGGGGGATAAAAGAATGCAAAGGAAAAACAAGGGAGAAGAGAACGACGATGACTTTTCTTCTCGTTTTTTCTCGATGACGCGATGAAGCAGCAGGGTGGTTAGGGGGCTAGAGAGTGACGGGGGGTGAGGGGGTTGGAACGAATCGAGCAATTACGGTTGGGGAAATACCGTTTCTCTCGACTCGAGCTTGCTAGAAATCGTCCAACCGGTTAAGAAGGGGGTTATTCACGATGAAATGGGTGAAAGTTGTTTTAAAGCGAAGGCTTTATTGAAATCTAGGTTGGTCCTCGACTGGATTCTTATTTTTTCCCTTCTACCCCTCCTGCAATCGACTGGCAACGACGACGACGACGACGACGACGACGACGACGACGACGACGACGACGACGACGACGACGACGAAGACGAAGATGACGAAGACGAAGACGACGATGAGGAGGAGGTCGACGAGAACGAAAACGAGGACGAGGACGAGGACGAGGACGAGGATGACGACGACAACGATGCCGTTGAATCCAGAGGAATAAAAGCCTCCGTCGTGGGTTGGCAAATGCCCACGGCTCTCGAGAGTACCGTAATTACTGATGTTGGCAATTAAGGAGCGCACTTTGCGTTTCGCGCCTTCGTGTCGTCAATTAAAGCCTCCCCGATTCACCCTCCTCTTTCCTCCCTCTTCCCACACTTTCTCCTTTCCCTTCTCCTACCTCCTCTCCTTTCTCTCTCTCTCTCTCTCTCTATTTCGCGTCTCCTTCCATTCGTTCGTCTACTACCAACACTCTAACGACGCACGTTCTTTCGATCCCCTCCCCCTCGCACCCTCATCTCTCCCCCTTTACCTCACACCCCTTGAACTCTCTCTCTTTTTTTTTTTCGTTCCCTACGGAGATTCAAATACGATCACTAAGTGTGCTTACGTGTACTCCCGAAGTTGCATCTCATTGGTCTAACGCACACTCGATACAATCACGTATCTAATTCTTCGTCGATCTGCAACCAAGGACGTTGTACTATTGCGTTCTAAGATATGTCTTTCTTTTTTTCTTCTTTTTTTTTTTTTTTTTTTTTTTTTTCATTTTCTTCACTCTCCGAAACGCAACACGACGTTCGTGCTCCACTCAAAATCATCTCCTCCTCCTCCTTCTCCTCCACCTCCTACTCCTTCTTTTATTTCTCCTTTACCTACACTCTTCATCCACTTTCTCTTCTTGAAAGCCTACAACCACCACGATCTTATAAGCCGTTCGAAGTTATCCCCGAAAGTTTGAAGAAGGCACACATCTACTATGTAAATATGTGTATATAGCGAATCGCATCTTTCGTATTATATCATTCTCCTTGTTTTATCTCTCTCTCTCTCTCTCTCTCTCTCTCTTTTTTAGTCGAAGAGTAAAGAAAACTAAATTCAATACCAGGATGAGATATATTCTCTGTCTGTCTCTTTCTCTCTCATACACACGCAACTCACTCTCTCTCTCTCTCTCTCTCTCTCTCTCTCTCTCTCTCTCTCACACACGCAACTCACTCTCACTCTCTCTCTCTCTCTCTCTCTCACACACACACGCAACTCACTCTCTCTCTCTCTCTTTCTCTTTCTCTATTTCCCTCTTTTATTTCTCGTTCTTTTTATTTTATTTATTTACTTATTTTTTTTTTTCTTTTAACCGCCGTCACCGTCACTATTTTCGTAAAGTTCGCGCGAAATTCGTTGCGTCGACCACAAGCAATGCTTCCTAGTTCACCCGATGCGAATAAAAGTGAAAAGCTTCGAGGAGAAAGGGGAAGGGATGAAAAGGAAAGCTCTGTGAGATATAACGGATATAGATATGACCGTAGCAGACGGTTCCTTTTCTTTACTTATTCTTATTCTTCTTATTTTTATTCTTCTTCTTCTTCTTCTTCTTCTTCTTCTTCTTCTTTCTCCTTCGACTATCTTCCACCCTTCTCTTCTACGTCACGCAGGAACCGAGGATCGATGAGAAGCAATTACCAGATTGAATTAATCGAATTAATCGACGTTCCTGGGCGTGCAATCGGTGACCCTCCCCCCTCCCCCTCCCTCCCCCACCCTCCCCTGTCCCCAACCCCGACCCCGAACCCGTCCCCATCCCTTCTCCTGCCCTTCCATCTCCCGCACGCTCCTCTTCTCTTATCTAAGCTCGTGAACGGCTAAGAGTAGGAAGGGCTCACGATATTGTTGGGATTTTCTGGAAAGCTAACCGAGGCTCCAAACGACTTGAGATTCTTACGACGAGAACCTTTCTTATCGCTCCAGCCGCAGATTGGATTATTTTTTATGTACCAGGAAGAAAGGAAAAAAGGAAGGAAAGCTCTCTTTTTGTCTGACTACCTCCCCCCCCCCCCCAACCCCATGTACGAACGTACGAAAGTCTCTCGCGTTGTTTTTCCATTAGGGAAAAGTAGTTAATAAAGGCGATGCATATAGTGTGTCAAGATTGATTAATGAACCTGACAAGTACCATGATAGTGATGGAAATGGTTTCATTAATTTCCATCGATTACGACGATACTTTAATTAATATTATATTATCGCGATCTTGCCTTTGTCTTTATTATATTCGTTTTTCTTTTCTCTCTCTCTCTCTCTTTCTCTCCCTAATTTTTCTTTCTCTTTCCTCGTTTCCTTCTTTCTTCCATTTATTTTGTTATTTTTTTTCTTCTTTGCTCTCTCCGTTTGTATTATAATAGGAATAAAAAGAATAATTAGAGGAAGGGAAGAACCACGATTTACACGTAGATCCCGTTCTCGTTAATCAATCATGCAACTTTCGATCTTCTTCCGGTTCGATTGAAAATTTTGTAAACTTTACCATAACCGAGTTCGGTCTCCCCTTACTCCTCATACCGATCGCTACCGCCATCGCCACTATCGTCCTTCGTCCCTAACCACCATCCCTGGCAATTACGAAGTTCTAAAAGAGAAAACGTCTAGCTCTTGTTTTAAACGATTTAAGAAAATTTCGATCGGAACGCAAAATTTGTTGTTAAACTCGTACCGCACAAAACACTTCTCTCGCCTTTTTTACATAAGTCTATCTCGTCTCTTTTCATGTAAATATATTCAATGATGAAAAGAGAGGGGGAAAAAAGGAAGAAGAAAGAAAAGCAAAAAAAAAAAAAAAATAAAGTAAAGCAAACTAAAGTGAAGTAAAGTGAAGTAAAGTAAAGTAAAATAAAGTAAAAAAAAAAAAAAAAAGAAAGGAGAGAAAGAAGAAGAACGAAACATCTCAATCGACAATTATTATTTTTGATCAAGATTGAGTTCGTATGGATGGAAAAGAAGTAAAAAAAAAATATATATATATATATATATATATATATATATATATATATATATATATATATTGTACTTTCATCGTATATATGAGAGAATGATCGATGTCCAAGAAAAAACAAAAACCCCATACCTTTTTTTTTATCTCCTTTCGTGCAATTATAACCACGGTATGACGGATAAGTGTTCGTAGTCATACTTTAGTTACACGTACATACATAGATGGATATATACAACCGCAACGGGTCTCAAAGCAGAGGCAATTTCGAGAGTTGCGGGCTTTCTAGAGAAGGGGGAAAGAGAGAAGGAGAGAGAGAGAGAGAGAGAGAGAGAGAGAGAGAGAGAGAGAGAGAGAGCCCGGAGAAAAGAATTTAACGAAGAACTAGGAGGAGTAAAATAAAAGGAAGAAAAAAAAAGAAAGAACGTAATATAAGGAAACTTTTCAAATAAGACATTAACGTTGGTGACAAGTTATTAATTGAAAAGTTTGATCTAGCAAAGGGGTCCAATCTTACTCGTTATTAACATAATTCTCTTCCTCTCTCTTTCTATTTCTTTCTTTCTTTCTCTCTCCTTTATTACGGTGCAATAAATTTGATCCTACTTATTTCTCTCTCTCTCTCTCTCTCTCTTTCTCTGTCTTTCTCATGTACGTACACGTATCATATCGCTTACTTAGACGTTATACTAATCGTACTAATTTATACATTAGAACCGTACTACGTATTACGTCGTATTAAATTCATTACACTCGACAAAACTCACATATGCTGGAATCCGAGAAAGGTCGAATCCGGACTTGGCTGAACTCAAATTCTCCTTCGCGATAATAATGACCTCTCGTTTCGACACGATTACATGGAAAATTAATAATTCGCGACGATCGAGGTCGAT
>OU426995.1:5689170-5699170 GCA_911387935.1 Dolichovespula saxonica | reverse complement strand
AGATACATAGTTGAAGATACGTAGTTGAGCCTAGGTTACGTAGAACGAGCAACGTTCGAGAGGGTGAGAGACTAAGAGAGAGTACGTACGTATGTATGTACGTACGTACGTATGTATGTATGTATGTATGTATGTATGTATGTATGTATATACATATGCATGCATGTGCGTATGTGTTTGTGTGTGTTTATGTATGTGTGATATAGAGAGAAACGGAAATCGGTAGACGCGTTCTCGCGATACGAGGGAGAATTACGGTTCAAAGTGATCGGGGAATCAGTCGATAAGGATACCCAGGAGGGGAAATTGGATAGCGGAGACTGACACGCGAGAGCTTCCCCAGGCCAAATTATGCAGATTGTCTCGAATTAGTGTACAAGATGCGCGCGATAACGTTAGCGCGTTCCACGTTACCGATATTAATGAAGACTCGATCCCTATCTTGGACACAGTAGTGTATCCCATTTTAGCCAGTAGTGGCAGCTTCGCTTTAACCAAATGCCTCGTCCGATTATTAACAGTCGATTATATTTTGATTATTTATATCCTCGATCCTCCTTCAATTTATATTTATTTTGCAATCTCTTCAAATCCACCAATCTTCGTAGCGTTATAAAGTAATTATATTTTAAGCTCCACGTATTATTATCTTCCATATCGTTCGAATTTAATTTAATTCTTCGAAGAAATAAATTATAATACGATAAATAAGTACGGAAAATATTAACATATTTTATCGACCTGCATCCTTACACCCGTCTATCCTATTTATAGAAAATACTAAATCGATGATATTTTTTATTCATAGAATTTTTTATTCGTAATTAAATAATAAGTATCGTATCAGAGGCGACCTTCACGATGCAATGAGTTGAGCGATTTCGTTAAATATCTAATATCTTTTATTTCCATTGAACTTAGATCGAACAATTATAAAAACGATTCTTTCGCACCCACCTACCCCCACCCCCTACACATCTCTCTTTCTCTCTCTCTCTCTCTCTCTTTCTCTCTTTTTCATTCCATCTATCTGTCTATCTCGAAATAAAGTACGATCTCGTATTTTCGAAGTGAAACTCCATCTTTCGGTGTTTACACATTTGTAAGGCTCACGTCGAAAGAGAAATTGGAGCAAAAGGAGCAAAGAACGAGGGTGGGAGGGGGCAATAAATCTTTACGGTAAAGAACCTCGTGTAAAGTTCCGTCGCATGAAGGGAAAGAGAAAGAGAGAAGGAGAGACAGACAGAGACAGAGACAGAGATACACAGAGAGAGAGAGAGAGAGAGAGAGAGAGAGAGAGAGAGAGAGAGAGAGAGAGAGGAATTGCACGTAAGACAAGGGGCGAACATTTGAAATCCCGCCGATAACTCGACAATCCTCGACAGTATTCGTGAAAGTACCACTTGCATTCAATGTACCGAATCTAAGATTCCAAACGTGCGTCGTTTTCAAAAAACTTCTTTTCCTTTTCTATCTTCTTTCTATCTCTTTCTTTCTATCTCTATCTCTGGCTCTCTCTCTCTCTCTCTCTCTCTCTCTCTCTCTCTCTTTTTCTAGCTCTGTTCGGTTTCCTTCGTGAAAGAATACAATGAATACGGATCATATGAAATCCTTCATTACTCGTTTAATGGAATCGATTAGGTGGTAAGAGAGAAAATTGAATGAATCAATTTATAACACGATATCGATCGTATATCTCATAAAGAAAACATTAACACGACACGTGGAAATTAAGAAAAACACGAACGGACGATCTCTCTGTCTCTGTCTCTCTCTCTCTCTCTCTCTCTCTCTCTCTTTCTTTCTATTTATCTTTCATTTTTAAAAGAAAACAAAAGAAAAAATTCGAGTGGGAACTGGCAGGTATTCCTTGATAATCGATAATTGATACGATCTAACGTAACGATGAGAAACGATTGATCGGTAATAACGACGAAAATAAACCGATAGGGTAGATAAATTTGAATTCCGTGAGATTTTTATTATCACGATAATTGGCTCTCGTCTAACGACCATTACACTTCAGAGTATATTATCTACGAGGAACGTGCGAAAATAAGGGGAGATCTCGGAATAGCGAAAAGTCAAATACGTGACGGGTTTCTCGCGTGAAAGAGCGAGAGAGAGAGAGAGAGAGAGAGAGAGAGAGAGAGAGAGAGAGAGAGAGAGAGAGAGAGGGAGACGGAAATTTTACTATGTAAAATTAACGACAGAGATAATGATGGCATCACCGATCAAGTTCGAGACACTGTCTATGTAAAATCGACCATCCTTCCTTTATCTCGATTTATTTCGCTAACTTTCAACCCCTCTTTTCTATCACTTGCTTCCTTTAATTTTTTCCTTTCTCTTCCTTTCTCTCTGTCTTTCTATCCTTCCCTATTATCCCTTGCCATTTCTATCGAACGGATTTTCTCTCGCGAGAAGATAAATCTACGAAAAGGGAAGAAGGTTCTTGACGATTTTCGATTAATCGATCCTTAACAACGGTAGGTCTTATTAACGTTGGGGAGGGGGGAAAGAAAAAAAAATTCACTTAGTTAGTACTTTTTAATTAGAAGTTCGAACTTTTATCAAACTAAACGAGGACCAATCCCAAGCGCGAACTACATTCCAAGCCTGCGCGCGGGTGCAAAAGAATGTGCGTGTGTGTATGTGTGTGTGTGTGTGAGATAGAGATAGAGATAGAGAGAGAGAGAGAGAGAAAGTTTAGTAGTTTGTTAAGTACGATTCTCTGTTTATAAGTAGAATTAATTTTCTAATGAGTTCGATAATATCGAACATTAAAGTTACCGCAGGAAGATATAGATCCCTATTTATATTTCGAGTTTCTACTTAATGTAGGATTAGAGAGATAGAGAGAGAGAGAGAGATAGAGAGAGATAGTTCAGATAGATAGATAGACAGATAGATAGAGAGGGAGAGAGATTATGGTGTGACTCGTTACAAGCCACAGATATCATCGTAATTAGTCAACTCGATGGAGACGTTAGTTTCGTAGTTCGCGAGTGCAAACCAGGCGGAACAAAATTGCGTAGCTTTGCGTTGAAATAAGTATCGGAACGGATTTGGGGGCGTGTGTCGTGTTCTAACGAGCAACTCCGATTACAGGATACGCTTCGCCGTTACGGGAAATATATTGTACCGGATGCGGTACGGTACAGTCGAGCGGAGCGAATTTACGCAAGTTCCATCCATTGCGAATGTATATTTCAAACGTCTATAGAAAATCTCTTACCGTTAGAGATTTTATTATCTCTCCTTTTTGATGAAATATTATTACCAACTTGAAAAAAAAAGAAAAGAAAAGACGGATTATTATCGAAACATAAAAACATGGATTGTTACAACAATTGCATCATTTTTCGAAAGAAACATTTAGAAAATCCTCTCTTGATTTTGACAATTTTATTTTCTTTCCTTCTCGATGAAATATTATTGTCTACTTGAAGAAAAATATCCATCAGCGAATTCATTAACTTTTTGTTGGAATATATATATATATATGTACTCATACATGTAGACTCTATGTGCTAATAATTTTCGTTTCGATCAAAAATCATTAGAATAGTTGTGTCGTTTCTTTTTTTTCTTTTTTTTTTTTTTTAACGGATGTATATACACGCACATATTATCGATTGCTAATAACTTTCGTTTCGATTAAAAGTCATAAAAATAATTGTTTCATTTTTCCAAACAAATGTTTAGCAAAAATATATCTCTTGCTGTTGGCAATTTTATTTTTCTCTTTTTTGGACGAGAAATTATTGCTTGCTAAAAAAAAAAAAAGAGTGATCGATCACCGAATTTATTACCTTTCCGTTGAAATGTGTTTGTAGATTCTGATTGCTAATAATTTTTGTTTTGATCAAAAATCATCAAAGTAATTGTCTCGTTTCTCAAACGTTTAGAAAACGAACGTTTAGAATATCTTTTCTCGTTCATAGTAAATTTATTTTCCCTCCTTTTTGATGAGATATTATTGTCTAGTTAAAAAAAAAAAAAAAAAGGATTGATCATTGAATTTATTAAATTTTGCTTATACATACGTATATGTAAATATGTAAATCCTTAATTGCTATTAGTTTTCGTTTAGAATAAAAACGACTGGGGTATCTAGTTGCCTTCTCTTTCTCTTACCTCCTCGTATTTTTACGAAGCAACCTACGATGAGAAAAACCTTTCTAATAATGCATCACGACGTTTCTAAACCGACCTACTTTTTCTACCTACCGAGTTGACTTTTTCAAACGAAGGCTTTGAAAATCCCTTAAAAAGCCGTAAGTGCAGTTCGCTCAAAGCCGTACTTACTTACTCGTAACGAAAAGTTTCTCGTAGATTTATGTTTTTTTCTTCTTTTACTTTTCTGTACTTTTTTCTTATCTCCTTTTTTCTTTCCTTTTCTCGTTTTGTTTTGTTCCTTTTTTCTACGCGGGAAATTGCACAGATGCGTTGATAAAAGATTCTTTATACATTTCCCGATAAATAAAATGATCTACCATCTCACGAAACGTTGTTGCCATTGTATTTGAAATCAAAACGTTCGAGTCGCTTGCGTAAGTAACTTCTTAAAATTATTTTCAAAATGACTCTAGAAATAAAATATCGAGTTACATATACCCGTAGAAAAATATTATCCACACACACACACAAACACACACAAACACACACACACACACACACACTTTATATATATATATATATACACAGACACATATACGCGCTTATCGCACGTACACACACATTTATGTATATATATATATATATATATATATATGTATATATGTATATATGTATGTATGTATGTATATAGACTATACGCGATCGATGAGAGTATTCATCGAAGAGTTACGGAAACGTACATAAACATCGATCGATGCAAATCGTCGAAAGTTTTGTCGGTTGGCTCGACGAGGCGTATTTTCCATCAGGAGGAGAAAAGGGAATAGGAGGAAGAAGGAAAGCCAATGGTTGAAAGTACAAGGGTTTTCTAATAGTCGAACAGGAACAATGCCCATTATTCGAAGAACATAAAATGGCAAACCTGTACCTCTGTCAAACTACATTGAACTTTTCTCGATGGGTGGCATTGTGCCCACAGCTACCCGTTCGAGCATTGTTATACAAATTACGAGAACGTCATTTTCTTTATTTTCGTCTTTTTCACTATCTATTTGTCTACCTTTGATTCGCTAAATCAAAAACATATTGATTTATTGCACCATTCATTATCAATTAACGAGAGTATCAACTTTATTTACCCGTTACGTGTGGAATCATTCTCGTCGTTTCTTTCCAACCGATCACAGCACAATGTTGCACACTTTCGTTCAATAAAAAAAAAGTATAGTCAATCAATAAAGTAAAGTCAGACGAAAAGTTGGAAGATAATTCTACTGTTTGGGAATTTAGGAAATAAAACTTAAGGTAAACTGAAATTTTATCTAATCTCTATCGCTTTCAAATACCAAAAATATTATACATATATATTACACTCGTATGTACATGTATACAAAAATATTATACATAGACATGTGTGTGTGTGTGTGTGTGTGTGTGTGTGTGTGTGTGTATATATATATATATATATACACGCAAACACCGGGTATTTCAGTAGTAGTGATACAACCGAGCAGAAGGTGATTTCACATGAAAAAATAAGTCGTAAATGTAAAGTACAGTTTTTGCGTATGAGATTCCGTTATCAAGACAATCTTTCATTAGAACGAAATTTATGATCAAGTCAGATTCGATATAAAATTTCGACGAGGTTAATAATTACGATATACTAAGAAAACACGATAAATTAAATCTTATCTATTTTTAACTAAGTAGTAAAGAAAAAAAAAAAAAAAACGAACAACAAAAATCAAATCGAAAATCGAGTGAATACATTGATTATATCATATTAACTGGTTCTCACGTGTTGTGGGAGACTGTTCATCATTACGATAAAAACGGCTCCGACAGAACCTAATCGATTAGGATTACTTACGGATAGGAATAAATTCCGAAAAAATAAACATATGAGTCGTTAGAACGAAATCAGACGTCGGATCAGATTCGACGTATTATCGCTAATGGGTTAATGACAACGATATTTAATTTTCAACGGAATCAAATCAAAAATCGTGCGAGTACTTTGATTTGAACGTAATTATTAGTTATCGCTTGTTACAAGGAAATTTTCATTAAGATGAGAACGATTACGATATATGTATATTGTACGAAGCTCTCGTATAGGGACATTATCTCAACGATTTGGACGATCAATCGGATCGCGAGAGAAGGAGATGTAGGGGAATTACGGTGATAAAGAAGGGAAAGGGCGCGTTCTCGAGAGGCCAAAAGCGATCGCTAAGTCGATAAAACACACACACACACACACACACACACATTCTCTCTCCCTCTCTCTTTCCCTTTCTCTCTCTCTCTCTCTCTCTCTCTCTCTCTTTCTCTTTCAATGTATACGTACGCTTACTTCGATTCGGACCAGCTAATAAGAAATAAATTTGCCAGGAGAGAAGTTCTCGCCGTGGCGGAAAGTGCCTTCGATAAATTTACGTAATTGGTAACCGTAGTGTAGACAGTTTCCCTAGTTAAGAGGAGAGTTTTAATCGATGAGACCAACCCACGATATCCTTATCCACTTACATAGGAAGGCGCTTGTGTGTACATATGTGTGTCTCTATGTCTCTGTACGATGATATCTTGAATGTCCTTCGAAGCAAAAGAGATAGTAAAAGAGATAGAGAGAGAGAGAGAGAGAGAGAGAGAGAGAGAGAGAGAGAGAGAGAAGTAATCGATCTTTTGGACTTATCTATCATGAAAGTCGATGTGTCCCCATTTCATTTCAGAAATTTGATCTACTCGATCTTTGAAAAATCACGAAAATCAGTCGTAAGGTTTTGGCCCGTATATAGTATGCTTTCTGAAAGCAAGTTTCTCTTGGCAAAAAGGACTATTTCATATGTTCCTTCTCTCTCTCTCTCTCTCTCTTTCTCGTACTCCTTCCCTCTTTCTCTCTTTTCTATCCCTTTGCTTTTTTCCTAAATTTACGGAAGCACAGAACTCCTATGGTCCCTGCAAACGATCGTAGGATCCAAGCACAAACCCAACTCCCACCCGAAACTGTAATATCTTTTCTTAGGAAGCAGCTACCCTCCTTCGACATTACTACCAACGGCAGCCTTTCGAAATGAGAGAGAGGGAGAGAGAAAGAGAGGGAGAGAGGGAAAACCTGTTCTCCTGGCAGCACGGAAACATGGGTTTATTTACGAACTGTGCGGTGAAACGCCTCCGTTCGACAATGAAGAGAACACGAAGTTTATGGTGCCATTTCTTTCTTCAGTTTCCAAGCCCGCACCACCTCTCTACAGCATCGGCTCCCAAGCAATACTACCAACATCTCTCACCCAACCTGATGTAGAAGGACCAGACTACTATGTGCGAGCGATAAAATGAGAGAGAGAGAGAGAGAAAAAAAAGCGAATAGGGATAAGTCGTTCGGAAATGAGACGGGGCGATGAAAGCCAGAGGCGTCTGATTCTTTCTACCGACGTGTGTACCCAAAGATAGATAGATGGATGGATAGATAGGATGCTATGGATGCCTTCAATGAAAGAGAAAGAGAAAGAAAAAGAGAGAGAGAGAGAGAGAGAGAGAAAGAGAGAGAGAGTAGCTCTAAGAAAGAATCGAAAAAAGGAAATAAACTCGGAGAGTGAGAATCTTCTCTTACTCTTTCTCTCTCTCTCTCTCTCTCTCTCTCTCTCTCTCTCTCTCTCTCTCTCTCTCTCTTTTTCAAGACGTTCGATATTCGAACGAAAAGCTTTGTACTTACTTTTCTAAAGATTCACTCACACACAGAGACACAAATACATATATACTTACGTACCATATATATACTATATATACACACCTATATACACCTATATATATATATATATACACACACACACATACACACACACACACACACACACACGAATATCTCTTTCTCTCTCTCTCTCTCTCTCTCTCTCTTTTTTTTTTATCCAAGAGAAGAGTTGCTCAAATCGTCTTCAGATTTCTCGAAGCTACGTGTCAATATCAGCGTGCCATTTCAAATCATGTGCGGCATATCGCGTGTCTCTCTTTCTTCTCGATCTTGTTGGAACTAGATAGAGATAGATAGATAGATAGATAGATAGATGGATGGATGGATGGATGGATAGATAAAGATAGAGAGAGAGAGAGAGAGAGAGAGAGAGAATGAACGAACGAACGAACGATCGATATGAGAAAGTTTAATAAACGATTCCAACGTAAAGATTCTTTAACGCTTTGCGGAAAATATTTCTAACGTCGTTTAAGTGTTTCCAGCATAAGAAAAGAAGCCACAACGGAGATTTTCGAGATTCGAGCACGGAAAAATGTAACCGCAGGGTGGAAGGTGCTAAGGGGAGTGAGAACCGTCGAGAGATAGGATCTCCTGGCATTTGTCTGGCTAAGGTCGGTGACAAAGATTTAATGAAACCGTGCCGCCCCCGTCTACCTTCTCTCTCTCTCTCTCTCTCTCTCTCTCTCTCTCTCTCTCTTTCTTACACACACACACACACACACAGAGAGAGACACACATACACGCACATACGTACACTCTTCTTTGCGATCTGAACCTCCTCGATTTTCGACCGTAATTTCCTCTCCCCTTTTCTCTTTCTCGAATCCATTTCTACGGAAATGCTTCTTCCTCTTTCTCCTCCTACACCTTGTTCAATTAAACGAGTAAATAAATGACCGAATGCAAAATCGTTAAGATATGTTTTAATTAATACCCGCTAATGAATCGAACGGGGAAAAAAAAAAAGAAAAAGAAAAGAAAAGAAAAAGAGAAAGAAAAGAGAACGAGTAATCGATACAACTTGTCCATGCATCGATTGAAAACGATTGTTAGCAATCATGAACGACCACTTCCAAAGGAGAAATTATCGATGCATCGTCCAAAATAGAAAAAAAAAAAAAACTCGTGATTTTCCAAATACGTTGAACGGATACATCAGTACATCCCTAAGCAGCCTCCCCCCCCTCCCCTCCCCTCCAACCACCGTTTTTTCCTCCCCTCCCGTGTCTTCCTCTATCGTCTCTTTACTATCGATATTTCACGAACCTCTTGGTAATTGGCTCGAATAAGACGAGAATGATTATCTTCGAACACGTGTCCGTTCTTGTTCAACTTCTTAGGTTAGTAGTCTCACGAAACTCCTCGAGAACTAAAGCTCTTTTAGATAGGTAACGTCTATCTATCTATCCTCGTCGTATCCTCACAAGTATAGTAACGCAAGACTCACGTTTAATTTCCTCTCGTCACCGGACCAACCGTGGTGAAGACCAACGAAGGAGAATGTAGAGGAAGAGAACGAAGCGATGGTGGTATTGGAGGTGGTGGAGGTGGTGGAGGAGGAGGTAGGAAGGAGGTTGAAGAGGAAGAGAGAAGAAGAAAGAGAGAATAAGAGAGAGGAAGAACAGAGGCACCGTTTATCATGCCACGGTAGACGTGCGAACGTGTTCATGTCAAAGGAGCACGCGCGCAGGACACAACGACGAGTACACACACACACACACACACACACACACACACACACATATAAAACACACGAACACACGAATAGCCAACCACCGTCATAACGTTGATCCGGATCGTTCTCGTAACCATCCCTATCGCGTTATAACGCTCGCATAATCTCCTTTGAGCTCACAGGATTTCGTACGGGACTCGCGGAAAGTAGACTTTCGAGCGCGAAATCGCCCAGCATCCCGTTAACGAAATCTTTGCGACAACGATCGATATTCATCGCCATGCTTCTCCTATGACTGCCTTTACACGTATACAGGTGGTTCACGTTTCACGAATTTTCATCGGAACTATATATAAACTAACTCTAACGACAATTTGCGAATAATTATTTCCCAGATAAAGGAGACGTGTTTATCGCGTTACATGCATATAGAACATACCGTTAGA
>OU426995.1:5679170-5684170 GCA_911387935.1 Dolichovespula saxonica | reverse complement strand
ATAATCCTTTCGTTAGTAATTCCCATCTGATCGGAATGATTAAAGATGGATATCCGTCTCTCGTTCGTCCATCTTCACCGCACATCCAATCCTCTTCTACGCATTAATATTATCGACGAACTATCGACGTTATCCGAAGCTATAAATCGTACGGTACTCGATGTACAATACCGTTATTGCATTATATACGTTGAGAAGACTCGGTAATTATCTATCATCGATCTTCGATAATCTATCAACACGTTAGTTCACTCTTCGTCCGTCAATTGTACGAAACTTGTTAAGTGTTTAACCGATAATTAATCAAACTCGGCAATGATAATACTAATCTTTATACATGTATATTATGTTAAACAAGTCATTCTTGATGTATATATTTAGAGTATGTAATAGGTTAATTGAGAGAATTTGGAGGCCACCTGGTATCGATGTAATTGACGGAAAAAAAAAAATATATATATATATAAATAAAAAAAAAAGGTTGACGATAGGATAAATCAATTAGCGCGGATGACGATAGAGCCACTTTAAATTTGTATTATCAAGGAAATTTATCTCGACCTTCCCGTCTAATTAAGTTTACATGGGCCGCTTATTCACTATGTATCGTTTCTTAAGGGTTGTTCACCGATAACGATAACCGTCAGCCAAAATACTTGGTTGATCGTCACGCTAAGTAGAACGGCCGAACGATCTCGTTTAAGCCACTTGCAAGCCCTTTGACCGAGCGTAAGACCGCTCGGCGGCTGACTGAATTATGTAGCTCATCAAAGGCAGGTGATAATTCGGGAGCAACGAGTACTAAAGGCGTGCCATTAAGCGCTCGCGTAACTTTTCAGGGCTGGATGAAAGGGGCCGATGCTGAATTGGCAGCCCCAACACGATTCAAAGTTGACCCCGTGCGGTTTCTGCCCAAAGTACTTACGTAGGTGTACATATATTCACCAGCATGCATTATCAACAACGAAGTTTAGAATTCTTTTCTCTTCCCTCCTCCCCCGCCACCCTCTTCTACTCCAATTGTCAATTCATTATTGGAATCATAAATAAATCGTTGATATGTACTAATTGATTATAAATCAAAGGGCAAGTCAAATGTCTTCTACGGAGAATGTCTACTACGGATTAGAAGTAGTAGAAGTAGTAGAAAAGAAAAATGTATTAAGAAAAGCTTAACGATTTTACGATTTTTATTTCAATGATCTTTTTTTTTTTTATTTTATTTTATCTTTTAACGGTACGAAGTAAAACATCCGACATCCAGTTACGTCGTCGGTTTAATCGTTTTTAATTTCTCCTTTTCTCTCTTCTTTTTTTTTTTTTTCATGGAACAATCTGTATTTTTCTTCGTTTGATTAATTAGATACTTTGATTAATTTTTAACAAAAATCATTAAACAACTACTGCTTTAAGGTTAATAATTAATGAGATGATAACGCATGAAATATGCTATGTAGACTAAAAGAATGATACTAAATTTAATGAAATTATTCTTTGTTAAAAGCAATAAAATATATATATATATATATATATAAATTACATGATTTCATGTCCCTAATATTTTAAGAGTACGAAGTAAAACATTCAACTTTCGGTCAAAATCATAAGTTTAATGATTTTTAATCTTTCTTTTTTCCTTTCCCATGGAACAAAGTGTATTTTCTTTTCTCTAATTAATTAGATAATTTAATCGCTTACTTTTAAAAAAATAATTTAAAAAGTAATGGTTTAAAATTAATAATTAACGAGATATTAACGCGTTAAGTATGCCATGTAGATAGAAACAATAATACTAATCTTAATGAAACGAAACTACATTCGATAATTATAAACGCCGTTGATCTAATAACGCCTGAAATGTTACAAAATGTACGAAGAACACAGTGAGACAGTTCGAGCATTTTTTGAATTAAATAAACTATTAAATCTTTTTCTTTTTTCTTATTATAAATTAATTTTTAAACGTTTTGTTTTCAATCAATAATTTAGTAAGCTAATAATTAAACTTATTGTAAGATCGTTTCATATATTTTTCATTTCTTTCGCGGCCTTTTAAAATTTTTTTAATATATATATATTTGTTTTCTAATAACCTTAACGAATTGTATGATCCTTAATTTATGATCAATCCATGTACGTGGATTGAAAACAAAAAAAAAAGAGAGAGAAACATTTACGATTTTACGACATTTTATTCAACTATTGTTCTTTTTTTTTTTTATCTCGAGCAAATGGAGCATGATAAATCGTGGCTTACCGATCGAGAAAAAGGACTTTGAGTTTGGGTTAGATCTTGCTCCATGATATCTACGCTTCGATGAAACTCGAAAAAAGAAGAGGAAGAACAAGAGGAGGAGAAGAAGGAGGAGGAGGAGGAAGAAGAAGAAGAAGAAGAAGAAGTAGAGGATGAGCAGATTCCTGGAGGATCTCGGAAAATCGTATATCGTCTAAGTAACGTTTAAGTATAGGAAGGACGGCTATTAACTTTAACGAGATCGATCAGTAGCCCCAACGAATTCGCTTGAGTGTCCATTGGTAGATCCGATGAGAGAAATAAGAGGAAGAAGGGAAAAAAGAAAGAGGAAGAGGAAGAAGAAGAAGAAGAAGGAGAAAAAAATAACGAGAAGAAAAGAAAAAACAAATATAGAAAAGGAAAGCAAGTAATTCGTACGTAGCAACGTTTTCAGGATTACATGGTACGGACACGATCGAATTAATTAAAACTTGTGCTTTTCACTCGTAGTCTCGAATCCTTAATTTGATCGATCTAGAGAGTACGATATCAAGTAGACATGTGTGTACATTTAATTGATTCTCACACATTTGAATTTTCTCGATTATTTAATTCGTTCTCTCTCTCTCTCTCTCTCTCTCTCTCTTTCTCTTTCATATCTATATACTCTCAACTACTGCTCTTATTGAACGTTATGTGTCAAAGGTCACACGAAATAGAATTTATTCCAAATGATCGAAGTACCAATTTTCGATTTGATATATACATATGTGTACATGTATATGTATATGTGTGTATATATATATATACACACATACACACTTACTTTCTTCTTTTGTCGATTTAAACAATATATTCTCCTCTCTTTGTCTTCTCTATCCCTTTCTCGATTGGGATCTCTCGAAGCGTGCCATCGAAATAATTGAAAAGCTTTCTCCATTCGAAATTATTATCGCCGATAATCGGAATTATAAATCTAACCGGAGCTCGACCTAAATCTGTGCTTCGAGAAAAAGAAAAAAAAAAAAGAAGAAGGAAGAACGATAAGAAAGAAAATGGAAAGGAAGGAAGGAAGAAGAAGAATACACCTGTTTACGATAAATTTGTAGCGCGTAATTGAAAAAGAAAAAAAAATGAGAAAGAAAAAAAAACCATATACAACGAGGAACGGGACACGTTATCATCTCGCATATATCGGTCCCTCGCACGTAGGAAATGTATTTTGAGGATAATGCGATTACGATCTGCGCAAAACTCGTTTCATCCAACTCGAATCGAAGTCTATATCTCGTTCTAGTCGTCCTAGTCGTCCTAGTCGTCGAGGAAAACTCGTAGAAATATAAAACTTACGGACGGCTACTGCGAATTTTATTACGACTATACTACTCGTATATACATACGATTGTACATATGTAATACACGTAAATACATACGTATATCTAATATTTTTAAAATATATATATACATATATATATATATATATATATATATATATATATATATATATATGCATATACGAGTACACATGTATATAAGTAATACGTTATATGCACATGTGCAACATCGTTTCGTGGACATTAATTATTTTTATTATGCTAACCGAATGGGAGACGAGCCGAGCTTGGTCTTCTATATCTCTCCTTAATCTTCTACGGAAGAAGTATTAACATGGAACAAGTCCGTTTGTCGACTGACTAAACTTTTGATTTAAAAACTTCCGCGGGTTTGTAATTATCTCGTGCGAACTTCAACTTTACGCGGTTTTTCGTGTCTCTCTGTTCTTTCTCTACTTTTTGGGAGGCTCTCGAGGGAGAGATACGAACTACGAAATATAAAAATATATATATATATATATATATATATATATATATATATATATTATATGTATTATATTTATGTATTTACACGGAGTATTACCTATTTGACTTATTAACGCGAAAATTATTGTAATTATTCGATAACATGAATGAAATTTTCCTTGTGAATTTGAGAAGAATAAACATTTGTTTCGAACCAATTTGATTATCTTTTAATTACTTTTTAATAAAATATGTTAATAACTACATTAATTAAAATATATTCCATTGGTTTTCTACAATATATAGTATACCTCATGTGTGTGTGCACCCGTGAAGATTTTATTACTGCATAGAAGATGGTGCGGTACACATTTCCGATATTTAATAAAATAAAAATTATTTTCAAAACTGTATTAGCATTTTATCGTACCTAGAATCTCGAGACGTATTTTCTCTGAGACCGTCGACTCAAAATTAAAAAAGAATAGTACGATTGTAAGGAAAATTAAAAGACCTTTCAAGTGAACTTGACCTTTGAAGTTGCACTTGACCATTATTGCCATTTAAAATTTTTTGCTTGGTTAACCCAAACTGAGTAAATTCATGACGAAGACCTGCTCCCCTTGATAATAAAATTGATCTGTCTTGGCTCTTTTCGAAAAAAAAAAAAAATCACTGGACTCCATAATAATTCTGGTGAACTTTTGAAAATCACTGGAGTCATAATTATTCGCGAGCGCGTATGTATAATTTGGATACCTTGTGTATACAACATACACATACACATACACACACACACACACACACACACACACAGAGAGAGAGAGAGAGAGAGAGAGAGAGACATATATCTGTGTATATCTGCAAATATATATATGTGCACACACACATACACACACACCTTTGTATATCTGTAAATATATATGTACATATATATATATATATATATATATATATATATACGCGTG
>OU426995.1:5621670-5671670 GCA_911387935.1 Dolichovespula saxonica | reverse complement strand
TTTTAACGGTATCTACTCTTGCGTAGGACCGACGAGCGTAGCGCGAACGTAAAATAGGAGATTAACGTATAACCGAAGTAAAATATGCATATCCACGAAAAGTCTATAGATAAATACGATTATACGATATATATATATATATATATATATATATATATATATATATATTCCGTGTGAATGATCACGTGAAATTATCATGAAAAGAAGATATCGAATCGAGCATTATGATCGATATCAACTTGCTTCGAAACATCTAAGAGCACGAGTGGATGAATGAACGAGAGTAAATGTCTCTCTTCCTCTTCCACTTCCTCTCTACTACATTTTCTGACTTTCATACATACATACATACATACATAGATACATACATATATACATATATAGGTAGATATACCTATACATAAGGTAGAATTTGCTCCCTCTACTACTTGGCTTTGCCCTTCGATCGAGAAACGTACACATCGACTGACGAAATTGAATCGAATGTAACGAGTGTGCACACGGTAGTTATCGCACGCTCGGTTGAAGCGATTCGATGTAAGCTATGTACTCGCTCGTTATCAGCCGTGAGTCGACGTTGTTAGATACAGAAGGTAAGGTGAGAGGAAGATGAAGAGAAAGAGAGAGAGAGAGAGAGAGAGAGAGGGAGAGAGAAGAAGCAAAGAATTTCAAGAGAGACAGAGAGAAAAGGAAAACGTAATAAAAAAGAGAAATCAAATAAAGCATGGACGTGTATCGACTGACTCGAAGCCTTCGTAAACTCTACTGCCATTTTCCTTTCCTCGGTCTGCCAATCTTGTCTCGTTTGATCCCCATTTTATTCTTTCCATCTAGAGTTTCTCTCTTTCTCTCTTTCTGTCCCCCTCTTCTCCATCTTCCTCTCTTTTTCATTCCTGAAGAGCGTTGATAAAAATCTACATTTAATGTGATGTTTATGTCAATATCATTTCCGATTCTTTCTATCTTTATCAAGAAAATTCCGCATTATATGAGGAATGAAATCTCTTTTGGGAACGTTAAAAAATTGCATTCCCGTCTTTCAACTTAAAGCAAAGGTGAGTTCTATTAAAAAAAAAAAAAGAAAAAACAAAAAAAAATTTTAAGTAAAAAAGAGAAAAAAATATTTTCTTATTTCTCGAAGGACGACGACGACGACGATTCGTACAGTCTTCATCAAAGCTTTAACTCCGGAGTTTTATATAACCGATGGGAACGAAGGAAAATCTAATCGTCCATCTCGAAAGATCTACCAACTATTAATGAAGGCTCTTATTAAACGAGCGAAAAGACTAATGAAAAAATTATAACAACTACTGAAGATCGTTTGCGAGTGTTCCTTCTTGGATACGTAAGGAAGGAAAAATCTGTTTAGCGAGAGGAAAAAATGGTGATAGTTAACAAAAATGAGAGAAAGAGAGAGAGAGAGAGAGAGAGAGAGAGAGAGAGAGAGAGAGAGAGAAGGAAAAGCAAGGCAATGGGAAAAGTTTTATGGGAGACTAGCAAATCTTCTCTAAAAACATGCCTGGTTCGTGTTAGAACGATGACGAAGATGGTGGATGATGGTATAAACAAATAGTTAATACCGTGAGATTAAAGAGGTTGCATCTGAAATCCTCTTGGGTAAGTTGGAACGAAGGAAACGCGACGTTAAAACGTTTCCCTTCTTCTACCAAAACTTTTTACGTTAGCGTGGTTACTTTCCAAAAATGTATACAACGAAAAAAGAGAAAGAGAAAATATATCAAAAGAAAAATTTATAACCGACCAACGAACTGAGAAAGCGAAATAACGTTTTTCGACGATAAAAAGACGAAAAACAAAAAAGGAATGAGAGCAAAAAGCATTTCTTTAATGACCGTCTACAAAAAAAAAAAAAAAAAGAAAAGAAAAGAAAAGAAAAAAATATGTTTATACCTTACGATACCAAACATTATATTATGATTTATTATTAAAACGTTTTAATTATTTATACGACAAATACATTCCTCTATAAACGCACACACCCTATCCATATATAAAACCGTAAATCGAAATACGTAAAGGAGATAATCGATGGAGATAATATTCGATGTTTAAATCTTCACCGGGTTTAATCTGTAAAAGAAACCCATCAAATACTATTCGTCTTGTTAAGATTTTTACAACGGGCGAAGAGACACAACACCACCAGCAGTAACACCCATCAGCACCACCATAACATTGTCGGATATTACGTATGAGCAAGATGTGTGACAGAATAACGTGTAGTGTCGTAACGAAGAAATATTCGGAATGCGTAAGCAGTACTCTCGTCGAAAAATGAACCTTCAACGTTGGAAAACGAGATGTTCTCTCTCTCTCTCTCTCTCTCTCTCTCTCTCTCTCTCTCTCTCTTTCTCTCTGTCCCCTTATCTGACTCTCTCTTTCTTTCTCTCTCTCTCTCGCTCGCTCTTTCTTTCTTTCTTTCATATAAGAATACGGCACAGCTGGCCCCACTACTTTTATCACACGTTTGCGAATGAACGAAATAATGGAATTTTAAAACAGGCATACCTATATATTCTTACAGTTCCACGTATAATTTAGGTTCATAGATCTCCGTTTATTCATTCATCTTTTATAAGCTTCGACGAGGCGTAGGTAGAAAAACTTGCCAAATATGAGATTTGTATAAGAACGTGAGAAGATTATAGAAAAAGCGTGGTGGGTAAAACCGTGAGGATATATTTAGTATGTATACGTAGATGTATTGTACCGTATCAATAAAACGATTAATGACGTGAGAGTATATCGTCGTGAATATATATATATGCACTCCTACGGGGATAATACTTTAAATGTGATAAGAACAAATTTCCAACCAATTTCTATTTTATATCTCTTTTATTTTGATATCTTTTTATCTCTTTATTTCTATCCTCAATTTGTGCGAGTAAAGTCTTAATGTATCTGACGACTTTTGACAAACCTATCTTCATCGAAAGATACATATTTTTACGATGATAATTGACGAATACCGAACACATATACGAATCCGTGAAATATACATTTTTACGAATGAAAATAAACGAATACTGAAAAAAAGAAAAAAGAAAACGAATTCGAAGATACGAATGGATAATCATTTGTTTAAAAATCACAAATATTCACCGTATTCTTATCGACGATAAACGTTTCTCACACTTTCGATAATATTTACGTACACTCGGTTATTCGTTTCTGATATAAGTATCTCCATATACGAAGAGATAAAATGGGACAATACCGTGGCCTCTTAAGAAAATTAATAAAGCGCTAATAACGATGAAAGGAGAGCGCGTTCGGTTGAGTTTCGTACTAAGTCGATAAAAACTTCATACGCGTAGATACTAAAGAGGTAGGTAAGAAGGTAGAGTAGGTAGAGTAGGTAGGTAGGTAGGTGGAAAGGGTAGATAGGATAGGGTAGAGTAGGTAGGTAGGTAGGTAGGTAGGTAGGTAGGTAGGTAGGTAGGTAGGAAAATATATTCGACGAAGGAGAAGAGAGACTGAGGAAGATCTTTCTTGGGTCTTTAAAGAGAGCACGGGTTACACTTACCGCGATGACGCTTTAAAGGTCGAAATTAGAGATGAGAACCGCCTAGGGCGACGCCGGCATAAAGTTCTATATAAAGAGAGGAAGAGGGATGGGAGGAGAAAGAGGAAAAGGAAAGGGGAGGAGAAGGAAGAAGAAGAAGAAGAAGAAGAGGAGGAGGAGGAGAAGAAGATGAGGAGTAGGAGTATGAGGAGTAGGAGGAAGAGAACGTTAGCAGGCTAGCTCGACCGTTTGTACTACTTTCCTCAGAAGGGATGAGAAAAGAGAGAAAGCGAAGGAGAGGGAGAGAGAGAGAGAGAGAGAGAGAGAGAGAGAACGAGGAAATTAAGTTTTCCACGGCCTAAGTAGTTCGCGACTCGCCGTAAAGAAGCTGGAAGGCGTTTAACCCCACCAACCTCAACCCCACCTCTTCCTCTTCTTCTTTTTCTTCTTCTTCTTCTTCTTCTTCTTCTTCTCCGCCCCCACATCCCTGCAGCTTACGAATTTTTCCCTTTAAAACCCTTGACGGCCGACGATGTGAACGACACGATTTCAAGAGAATGTCGTAAAGTACGATACTCCCTTATAAAATCACTCACGATAAGGTGTCACGATATGGGAATGAAATAAAAAGAGAAAGAGAAAGAGAGAAGGGGAGGGATACCTTATTACCCCTCTTTCGACTGATGGAACGTTAACGAGGGATATTGCGAGTGCATCGATGCAAATAAAATACTCTTATTTCCTGTCCTACGATTACGAAATATTCTTTCACGATACGATGGAACAACGATTATCTCTACGACGATTTAATAAGAAAATTTGAATAGGTTTATATCGATCGTCGACAAGGTTCGATACACACATACATGTATATATGTATGTATTAGAATAGGAAAACTAAAAGAAAAAACGAATATATATGTATAAAAACGATTATATACATATGTGTGTGTGTGTGTGTGTGTGTGTGTGTGTGTGTGTGTGTGTGTGTGTGTGTGTGTGTGTGTGTGTGTATGTATTAGGAAGATTAATTAGAATTTGTATCATAATAATTTAATTTTAGATACACACGAATAATTATTTCTACACGTTCCGTTATCAATGCGGTTTATTCAAATAATAATCCATCTATTTATTTCAATAGAAACATTTTCTCGGCTTTAAAAATAGTTTGATAGAAAGAGAATAAAGGAGAGTCATGGAGGGAGAGCAAAAAAAAAGGGGTCACGCTTGTAAAAAGCTACTAAATTCGTCTTTCGATATCTCTGATCAGAGAAAAGTATACTACTCCATTTAAACGTCAATAACATTCGTAAAATTTTAGAAGATAATGTCTTTCGAGGGATAACCTTTTCCCTCTCTCTCTCTCTCTCTCTCTCTCTCTCTCTCTCTCTCTCTCTCTCTAAACCTTCTTCTAGTCTTCAGAGAATTTCCATTATATTATCGGTACGTTTCCTTTCTACTTTTTTCTCCGTATAAGACGACATGCGATTGGACTCACGAAAATGGACGGATCGTCGATCACGAATCGGTGTCAGCTCGCTTTAGGTGAGAAAGCAATACTTTTTTTACTAACTACTAACGACATGAAGAAACTAATAAATCTGTCGGATCTAAGCAGGAAAATGAAATCTCTGAGAGAGAAGGAAAGAAAGAAATAAATAAAGAGAAAGAAAAACAGAAAGAGAGAGAGAGAGAGAGAGAGAGAGAGAGAGAGAGAAGAAAAAAAAAGAAAAGAAGGAAAATAGTAAAGAAGGGTGGCAGGTGTGGCGAGAGGGATTAAGTTTTCCTCGGCCTAAGTTCAGGAGTCGCCATAAAGAAGGTCTCTTGCGAAGGTGTAATTCTACAAAAAAAAAAAAAAGAAAACGATCCGTAAAAGAAAAGAGAGAAAAATGAAAAGAAAAAGGAAAGGAAGAAGGATGAAGCACGTAGATGAAAACGGAAAGCAAATTAAGCACGCTGCAGGAATGTAGTTTTCCTATCCTCCTAGGATACGACATTAGCGACGACCCTGCGCTTAACGATCGGACTTCCTTGCATCGCGCGTTCGCACGTACGAACACACACTAACACGCGTATAAACATGTGGACCATATATATATATATATATATATATATATATATATATATATATATATATATATATATATATATATATATATATATATATATATATATGTCCTAGGCGTATTAACTCAAATCTACAAAAGCGTGTCAAAAAGTTTTTTTTTGTGTTTTTCAGATATATTTGTCGGTTTTAATCCTATCTAGTTAGGTGCACGAACACATAAAATACATACACACACACACACACACACAGAGAGATAGACGGACGGACAAAAAGTCTACGTAGACGAACTCAAATATACGAGCGTGTTGAAAAAATTAGAAATAATGTATTTTTCCGTGAATCCTATCTATCTTCTCTGAGACTGAATTTATTATTGGATAATGAAAATGTACATATGTGTGTCTTCGTTTATGTCTATGTGTATGTGTGTGTGTGTGAGTGAGAGAGAGAGAGAGAGAGAGAAAAGGGTCAGCAAAATCGCATCTCAAACTACTACGAGTGCATCCTAGGTTCATTAGGGTAAGGCCTTTCGATGGCCAAGTTGCCAAGTTATAGATTAGAAGACCGCAAAGAGAAAGAGAAAGAAAGAAAGAGAAAGAGAGAGAGAGAGAGAGAGAGAGAGAAATGGGTAGAACATAAAGTATCGCGGATTTGGTCCTTTGTTCCTACGATATTCGAGATATGCAGATGTGTATGCACGAGTACGTGCTCGCGCGCACAGAGGAGTGGCTCCTCTGCCAAGTCCATAAAAGCGGCGCCGGAATAGTGCTAAAACAAAATCTAATGCGCCCGTAAAATTTACTTCTCCTTTGTCTCTAATTTTCCGTACACGGGCTTGCTTTAATCACTTCCATTATTTCGATCGATTATGTTTTATGTAAATTGTAGAGAACGGTCTCGATTAATACGATCAATAATTGAATAAATGACCGATAAATGATCGATAATTGGAAAGAGAAACGAACTATATTTTTCTCTCTTGATGTATTTTTTTTTTTTTTTTTACATATAAATAAAATAACATTCGTACGCGGTACCAATACATTTACGTTCTAACAAATTTTATTTTCGTATTTTTTGATTGAATTACTTCGACGAAGTAATCATTCGATCGGTTTTATAGCGTAGGTTAAAATCGATTGAAATGCTTTTAATATTGATCAACGTGACACATCTATGTCCTATCTCTCGTATGTACTATTCAAAAAGAGGAAAAGTAACTATCGAAAATGATTGTAAATTTTTCGTTGCCACAAATCTTGCCTTCGTCTTTCTTGATTGAATAACTCGTATAAAAACAACAACAAAAAATAAATAAAACAAAAAACAGTCGATCGAAATGCTACGAATATCAATCAATAATCAATTACTAGCGAGAGAAACGATTTATATTTATCCTTACTGATATATTTTTTAATATACCAAATAACCATCGTACTCCGATACTAATACATTTACATCCTAACACATTTTGTTTTCGGGTTTTTCGTTTTAATTATTTTAACGAATCGTTCGATCAGTTTTATAGCGTAGATAAAAATCGATCGAAGTGCAAATCGATTGAAATGCCTCGAAATTGAATATTGACCGACGAAACACATTTATATTTATCTGTTTCATATATCTTGAAAAAGGGAAAAATAACTATGGAAAACAACTAAAACGTTTTCGTTGTCACGAATCTTGTCTTCATCTTTCTCGATTTAATAAATTCGGCGAATCGTTCGATTAATTTTATAGCACAACAAAAAAGATCGATTGAAGTGATGCGAATATCGATCAACAAGAAATATTTATATTTATCGCTTTTATGTACCTTTAAAAAAAAAAAAAGAAAGTAACTATAGAAAATAATAAAAATGTTTTCACTGTTCACATTCGTTCTTTCCTGCTTTAATAATTTCGACGAATTATTCAAATAGTTCTAATATATTTTTCGTTGGTATATATATATTATAATTTCTCGTTAGAATTTTTTTTTTTATTTTTGTTACAACTAAAACAACTATCGTATGCCCGGATACGAATACATTTACGCAGTAACAAATGTTGTCTTTGATTTTTTCAATTGAATTAGATTGACGAATCGTTCGATTAATTTTACATCGTAGAAAAAAACTCGATTGAAATTATTTGAATATTGATCAACGAGAAACATTTATATTTATTTTCTTTATGAATCTTTTTTTTTTCTTTTTTAAATAAAAGAAAGAAAAAAATTATTTCAAACAACTGAAATTTTATCGTTATTCAGAATACTTGTCTTCTACCGTCTCTCTATAACTTGCCTTATTAACTTCAACGAGCCAATCGATTAGTTTCAAAGTATTATATAAAGAACAGTCAATTGAAATGCTCTGAATATCGATCAACGATCAATAATGTAAACGGATAAATAACCATCTATATTTATCCCTCTCTTACGTATCTTTAGAAAGAAAATATATACGATACTAAAACGTTTTCGTTGTCACCGAACGTGTCTTCGGTTTTTTCTCCCTTAAAAAAGAAGAAGAAGAAGAAGAAAAAAAAGGAGAAGGAAGAAGAAGAAGAAGAAGAGTAAAGAAATAAAGCGTTTTTCGATGACGTTACTGTTAAGATGTCGATAAAGCATCTCGATGAATCTATATACGTAGATACATAAATCGGCCCGTTAGCCAAGCCGTGTCTCTTTCCGATACGCCACGTAGGGGAGGAAAGATCGGTCGAACTTTAAGAGAAAATTGACGAGGGATGGGTGCCATCTTGTGAACGAAAGGAACGGGGAGTAAGGACTTATGGGAGAAGAGAGAAAAGAGATAGAAGACATCGAATGCAGATCGTGGATGGAACGTCGATCGTCGGTTTAGCGACCCGTAAATATCGTATTCGTTCGTCCTATGACGAACCCAACCGATTTGGGGACGTCCTACACGTCTCCCTTTCATTCCAGACAGAATATTTCTTATATCTTTTATATATATATATATATATATATATATATATATATATATATATATATATCTTTTCAGTTATAGGTCAGTGCCGTTTTAAGAAAGAAAAGTAAGAGAGAGAAAGACGTACATCCTGCCGCACGTTTTCCTGCAGCGTGACGCTTCCGCGTTCGAAAGGCTCTTCTCCGAAAGTCCCTTTGATTACAAGAAGGCGGACGTTTGAGAAGCGTGCCACGAATCGGATATTTTCGTTCCTTCCACTGGAATCATTTTCGCGAGTTTGAAAGAAAATAAGTATACAAGAAAAATCAATTAACTCGTTCGTGAAATCGATTGATTTAACTGGATCGTGCGGAATATTTCTCTTTATAACTATTGTCTTGTATTCGATAAGACACAAAATTCGAATAAATGTTATTACATTTAAAAAAAGAAAGAAAATTATAAATACTTAATACAATGCCTGGTTACTACATATACGTTATATCCATATATATATATATATATATATATATATATATATATATATATATACACACAAAACTAATACACGTACCGACATGTTTTAATATATGTATGTATTTATGTCTGTATTCCTGTTTAGAAATGGTACGAATTTACCGGACAACTCAATAAAAAATGTATAAAGACTTAGTGTTTATGTGTGTTTTCGTGTATGTATATAGCGACATGTTTCACTATATGTGATAACATGTATCAATACATAGATATATGCGAGTATACGCGCAAAGAAAAATGGCACGAGAATTTATCGGACAATACAATACAGAAAATAAATGAAAAGAAAGGCATGAAATAATGTCAACGAGTTTTAATCGTTCGAATTTATTTCGAAATATCACTCCCATTTTAATTATTTATTTATTTTATTTTATTGTTTTTTATTTTCTTTTTTTTTTTTCAAATTGAATGGCCAAACTCACCACAAACCGGACGAACCATTTTAAATGTTACAATAAAAAACCAAAAGGTAAAGAAACGTAGAAAATAATGTCAACGAGTTAATCGTTCGAATTTATTTCGAAATATTATTCATTTTAATTTTTCTTTTGAAATTAAATGGCCAACCCTGAGGCAACTTCCTACGAACTTTCCCGGCGATCCAATACAAGCACGCGATAAAAGAAACGTGCGAAAAATGTCAAAGAGTTAATTTCTCGAGTTCGACTTTATTTCGGAATATTATTCGCTTTAATTTATCCTTTTTCATTTCTTTTTTTTTTTTTTTTTCCTTTTCAAACTATTTGGACCTTACGCAAAGGTAACCACTGACGAACTTTCAAGTACAATCCAATATAAAAATGAAAAAAAAAAAATAAAATAAAATAAAATAAATAAAAAGGAAACATGGCGAAAAATGTTAAGAAATTAATTTGCCGAAATTCGAATTTACTTCGGAATATTATTCACTTTAATTTATCCTTTTCAAATCTTTTAAGGCTTTACCCGTAAGATAACGTTTGTCGAGCTTTCGAGTATTAACGATCCAATGAAAAAACAAAAATAAATAAAAAGGAAACGTGCGAGAAATGAGAAGGAATTAATTTTCGAAAATTCGAATATATTTTCAGATTATCATCACTCGTCTCGGTGTCCTCCTATAACTCTTTTTCAAATCGTATGGGCAACCCTAAGGCAACCTCCGACGAGCTTATCGCCCAACCCAATGCAAACAAAAAAAAAAACATAAAACAGATAAAAAAAAAACGAAGGAAAAGGGAACGTGCGAAAAATGTCGAGGAATTAATTTACGGTAATTCGAATTTATGTCATTCGTTTGAGCGTCCTCTTTTTTTTTCCTTTCTTTTTCAAACTCAGTATGGGCAATCCTAAGGCAACCTCTGACGAGCTTGCCGCGCGACTCAATACAGAAAAAAAAAAAAGAGAAAGAGAAAGAAACGACAAAGAATAAAAAAAAAAAAGAAACGTGCGAAAAATGTCGAAGAGTTTATTTTGTCGAAGTTTGAATTTATTTCGGAGTATCGCTCGTTTGAATGTATTTTTTTTCTCCCCTCTCCTTCTCTCTCCTTCTCTCTCTCGCTCCCTCGTTTCTTCCTTCTTTTTTTTTTTCAAATCAAATGGTGTTCAGGAGAGTACGTTCGGCACAACGAATTCGGTACTCGTCATTTCCTTCCTGTTTCGCGGCTGGACATCGAAAGGAAAGCGCTCGAGGGTAAAAACGAGGGTGATAAGGAGAGGTGGTATGGAGGGTAAAGGGATGCTTGGAAAATACGGTCGACGTTTCGGTACGTGCCACTCTTCGAGTGCTGGATATATATATATATATATATATATATATATATATATATATATATATATATATATTTATATATATATGTATGTATGTATGTATGTATGTATGTATGTATGTATGTATGTATGTATGTATGTATGTATGTATGTATGTATGTATGTATGTATACTGGCCGAGTCGGAGTCGACAGAACGATAGAGAATCAATTGTCGGCGAAACGCATTGCCGAAGCACTGTAACGCGGATATCGGGAACTCTGTAAAGCTGTGATATATAACGGCACGACGTTCCATCCTCGTCGCACGTTACATCTCTGCGCACGCACACAACCATCGATAATGAATGTCCGATCCCAGTGATGTGCTAATGAGCTGATAACTCGCACGGGAATGAACCTTATTGTACGCTTTCGAATCGATCCGAAATTTATGACAATCATCATCCAGACATTTTCCTCGATACTTTTCTATTGTGATCGACGAAATTATATAGATTTAACCACAGAAAATAAAGAAATTTTATATTCTATATAGATATGTCTAAACGAAAGATTTATATGTATTTACTCGGAATTGAGATCGACTTTATCAAGTTCACATCAACGAGAGATCTATACTCTTTTATCGTTTACAGATCGATTCTTTTTCTATTCGGGAATATATGAGAAAATACTATGGGAAAAAGTTATTTAAATTTTGACGTATAATGTGTTGCCGTTACAAAGGATACAATAAGGTTATCATTCGAAGAGACGAAGTTGACCTTTTCGATGCGATGTTAGTATATTTCGTTAAATTGAAATAAAAGAGGAAAGAAACGATAAGTGACGTATAATATTATTCTCTTCGAATAAACAATTTTTTCTTTTTTTTCTTTTTTTCGAAAATGTCGTCTTCTCGAAATAAATATTTCTAACGTTATATCTTGAATGTCCGATACATTTACAAGGTATCTGGAAAAAGTTTATCTAGAAAAATTGAAATATCTCTTGGAGGACTGAACCGACCAATACAATTTTTTTTACAGATTCGTTTGACACGAAGAGACGCTATTATATTTTGCCAATTTTTTCTTCCTTTCCTTTTGCTGGTCGAATGATGAAAAAAATGTCAAAGCCAAATTCATTTTCTTCTTTTTTTTTTTAAATATCAACCTGAGTAAACGAAATCCGATTTTTGTTATTATTTATTTTAATTGCTTGGTATACTATAATATAGTATTATTATACTATATTAAAAATTATAACAGATTTAAAAAATGAAATTATTGTAAACTTTGTATATAAACACAAATAATTGTATCGTGGTAAAATGAAATATGGTTTAAAAAACAAATATACACACACACACACAAACATACTTAAGTACTTCAAAGTTACACGAAGCTATAAATGGTTAATTGTATAATACGATAGATTACTCCTCATTGGTTCGAATATATTTACTGTATAAAGTGAAATTATGTTCTATCAAATTAGACGTAATATTCGTCGTTTTTTTTTCACTATCACTGCTGTATTATCACTATTAGTAAATATTTGAAAAATATGTACACATTGTATTTCTAATATTTTCATTTAATTCGAGTAAAAGCATACATGATGCCGATTATACCCACGGCACTCATTTGTATGCAAATGTTTGATGTTATTATTATTATCATTATTAAAAAAATTTATTTTTTTTTCGTTTTTCTTTTTAAGATCGATATACCGACATACTACGACTCATATCCTCTGTTTTTTTTTTCCAATTTTATATATAAAGCTTTGATCTTTTGAGGAAGCTAGCCTACGAGCTTCGATAAAAAAATGCAAAAAGAAAATAAAAATTTTGGACTTGTGGTCGAAACTTCAAACTAGAGACAACCTTCAAACACATCGTACTTTTTAATAATGAAACATTCGTCGGGGCGAGAGTCCGGTAGAGACGGTACAAAGTATTTCTATGTTGGTGAAAGCATTAATCAACGAGTTAATCATGTCCATCGTCGCGCAGGAAACGTAATCGTTGAGGTATCTCTCGGTTAATTCACCTCGATGGAAAACGAGTGATCCAACAAAATCCACGGCTTTCGACATCGCCTACATTAGATATACTTTTTCTCTCTCTCTCTCTCTCTCTCTCTCTCTCTCTCTCTCTCTCTCTCTCTTCTTTTTTTTCCTTTGACCACAAAACAGAATTTTCAAACACGTTGGACCCTCCTGTACGCGCGAACATGTACATTGAAACGGATAGTGATTATCAAAAGGAGCAGGACAAATTGTAAAATGGTAACGAAACGAAATTTGTTGAACGAGAAGAGGAATCCCTGAAATGCGGATAATATATATATGTGTGTGTGTGTGTGTGTGTGTGTGTGTGTGTGTGTATACAGTATATACTTTGTAATTCAAGCGCTTGACAATTTTATCCAATTATACATCAATTATTCCTATATGTATACAATATGTATGAATGTGTGTATGTGTGTATGTATGTATCGATTAAAAATTAATTATTATACCTGTCTAATTTCCTTGCTCTCCGTATATTGGTATTGTAAAATTACACTTATACTATCGATAAATCACGTCCGATAAGTCCGCACTGAAAGTGTCAGGAACGTGTGCGATCGGTTCTATAGTCAGGACGAAAATGAGATGATATTATACTTTGATCAAAGTCGCGACGACCTCGAACTAGGTAGGTATACCTACCATAATATTTGAACATAAATCATGCGATAACGTACTTACGCTGAACGACCTAACGAAATTACTCGCAGAGATCAAACAACAAATATCAACGTAGATGACACTTCTTCGACTCCTTTTCTTTTTTATTTTTATTTTTTTCTTTTTTTTATATTTTTACTTTTTCTTCTTTGATTTTCATTTCGCAAATTAAATCGAGAAAAAAGGAAACGTTTTTTTTTTCATTTCCTTTTTCTTTTTTTTTTTGTCTTTCTTTCTTTAACGGTATATGTACGCGCCTCTAGTTTCAAGCTCGTTCTTTTCGTTCGAGGAAAAGAGAAAAAATAAAAAAATAAAAAAAAAATAATAAAAAAGAAAAAAAATAAATATAGAAAGAAAGGAAAAAGTACAACGACGGGAATTTTCCGTTTTCTTTTACTTTTCATTTTCTTTTTTTTTTTTTCTTTTTCCTTGCTTTTTTTTCCTCCCCCGTTTTCCCTCGTTTCCTTTTTTCAGCTTGTGCAGACATCCCACACACAACGAACAAAGGAATTTCGAGTTTAACTCTTATCGCGTTTCCAGACTCGCGCACGTATCACCCTGCACCCTGCACCCTATCGTTCCCATCCACCCCTTCTACCTCGCCCTACCGCACCCCATCTCACCTACTCTACTAGCAAGCCACCCACAACTTTTACATTTTCCTCTCGTTTTGTAAAGCGCTCCAACGCGTTGTAAGCATACCACGAAGACTTTCGACAAACAAATTATTTTCTTCCGCGTGAACTCCTACACTGGGAAGGGTTTCGTCGAGATTTGAATTTCTTTTTTTCTTTTCTTTTCTTTTTTTTTCCCCTCCAACGAGAATAATTTTTTTCTTTTTTTTTTATTAGAAACGTACGTAATAGTACGAAATCGATACGCTCGAAGCACCCGCGGGGTTATTGCGTAGGAACGAGAGGAAAAAGGAAAGAGTATAGATTAAAAAAAGAAAAAATTAAAAAAAGAAGAATAAAAGAAAAAGGTTTCGACCGCAAATTGGCCACCATTCGAGAATATCGCGTTACGAGATTGATGTTTCGCGTGATCGTAAAAGCGAATGAATTATTCTATAGAGTTTTTGTTACGTGGCTATGCAAAGCGAAAAGATCAATGATAAATGATCGGTTAACGTCATGCTAAAAGAAATGCTTCTATGGATCACGTTTAATACACGTGCGGCACGTAGAAAGCAAGAAAGAAAGAAAGAAGAGAAAAGGGGGAAAGGAACAAAAAAAAAAAAAAAGAAAAAATAACAAAAAGGATTACGAGGGAAAATAAATAAATAAATTAAATAAGAGGATAATTATTCTTTTATATTATTATTATTTTTGTTGAAAACAAACGTCGTAAAAGTAGGACGATCAAAAGCGTATCGTCCTCGAATTTACTCGGTCGCGATTCATAATGGCCGCCTAATTAGTTTAATAAAGCTTTTAACTAGAAGGATTACGTGCGGAATACAAGCGATGTGGTACGGCGCGGTGCGGTACGGTGCGGTGCGGTGCGGTACGACGCGCACTGCAATTACTAATTACTATTAAACCGTTACAACGACGACGGTACTGGAGGGATTCACTGTCAATGTATCCCTCTTCTCCCCTATTCCTCTAATATCTCCTCTCTCTCTCTCTCTCTCTCTCTCTCTCTCTCACTCTCTCTCTCTCTCTCTCTGTTTCCCTCTGCGTAAGCTCGTACCTTTGCTATATCTCTTATGAACGAAGTTATCGAGACGGCACATAATGCGAACAACATCGTAATACGGATCGAAACTTCCTAACGCAATGATTCATCCGATTCGTAATATACGTCGTATTAAGGTAACCCAAAAGACTGTTACCACACGCGTTCCTACATTAAAACATTCATATTTAAATACCTGAAATAAATAGATTTATATTTATTACTTGTTGCTGAATTTCTCTTCTCTTAATTTTGGATTATATTAAATTTATTAGAAACTTTAACTATAATTTATTTATATATTAAATATTAAATAACATTAATATCATTATATATATATATATATATATATATATATATATATATATATAATCTTGAACGGAGAATTTATTTATATAGTAATCGAATAATATTAAAATTACTATAATATTTTGAAAAAGAATTTATTAAATTAACAATTAGATAATATTAAACTTGTTATAATCTTAAAAAAAGAAAAAAATGATTAATTGAAAGTTCTTCAATTTTATTCGAGTCTTATTACTAATTGGACGAAATAAAAATATTACCATAATATCGGAAAATATTTATTGAATTAGTATCGGAATAAAATAACCGTTCTACTCTTGAAAAAGAAAAAAAAAAGAAGAATCAGTTTCCATCGTCAAACATATTCGTCAATATTATCTACGACTTTTGTCTATTTAATCGACGGCTTATCCCACATAAAACACTGTCGTGAACAATTGAATAAATTAATTTCATTTAAAATATTTTCTCGCCCCTTTATACGTAAAAAAAGAAACCCCAAGCACAATGTTTTTGTTTATTAAACAACGGAAAAAAATTATCCGCAAAGGGAAGGAAGGATATTTTGCGTTACATAAAAATAAATAAAACAAACGTAAAAATAAAGAAAGGATAAAAAGATAAGCAGGATCTTAAAAACATCGCAAATCTCTCACTTATCGAAATCATTCTGAGTATGTTCGTCCATTGACGTTAACGTAAATATATATATGCAATACCTATACGCATGTATGTACGTCTTCTCGTTTCACGATCCTCGCCGACACATTTTATTGTTACCACTTTCGTAATGGCGTGAATTCGAGTGTGAAGTAATCCCTCCGGTGTTTTCGGTGCATCATTAATACGGGAATTTACGAGTACGGGTACACGCGTTCGCGCGTTTTGTTTCCGATCGTTCGCCAACCCTCAAACGCGGACATCCCTTAATCGGATAAATGTGTTGCTCGGTCTAACGCCAGTGCGAACGAAAAAGAAAGAGATAGATATTGTAGATAGATAGATAGATAGATAGATAGATAGATAGATAGATAGATAGATAGATAGATAGATAGATAGATAGATAAATATATAGATAGATAGACATAGAGATAGTTTTAAATAACTCGTTGACTTTTCCTAGGGATCTTCTAAGAAGCAATTTCGGTTATGTTTTCTATCGAAAAAGAAATGTACTCCTTCGTTCAAAAACAGGACAAAAAAGAAGTAAGGGACAAATGACGCGAACGATTAAAAAAAAGAAAGAAAAAAGAAAAAAACAGGAAATGAAACGAACGATCGGATAAGTCGAATAAAATATAAAAGTAACGAGGTACGCCGATGAAATTTCCTAAATAAATATAATCCAATCGAGTTTGGTGCGAAACGAACGTTATCGCTTAGCACTCCCAAGGACTCAATGTTGTTCTCAATTGTTTAATTCTAACAACGTCGGCAGTCTGATTTCGTATTATCATTCGCGGAAATTCGGGGCGGGGGCGTAACAAACACGCAACGAAACGAGCAATCTTCTAAATTCCAAACGGTGGAAGTTTTCGCGATGCGTTGAGAGCTGTAACGAGATGAAGTCGAGGAAAGAGAGAGACAGAGAGAGAGAGAGAGAGGGGGGGGGGAAAGAGAGAGAATGAGAATAAAACGATAAGTGCTTGCAAATGCAGTTATCACGAGCCGGCACGCGATTTAGTTTCGGCCGTCGTAAACGTCGCGACAAAGTGCATCGGTCGGATTTCGGCTTTCTTCTCGCAAACTCTCGCAAGCACTCGCAGCTTGCCTTCCATTAACGGGAAGAAGAGAAAGGGAAAGAGAGAGAGAGAGAGAGAGAGAGAGAGAGAGAGAGAGAGTGTGTAAGGAAGGGGAGGAAGAGAAAGAGAGACAAAGAGAAAGGGAGTGAGAGACAGATAGAGAAAGCGAGAGAGAGAGAGAGAGAGAGAGAGAGAGAGAGAGAGAGAGAGAGAGAGATGAAGAGAAAAGCGTCATTTCTCAAACTCGCACCGCTTCTCAGCTCCCGCAGCCCGCAAGACCTTTTACCCACTTACCGTCGCTCCGTGCTAATTGATTTCAAGTGTAACGAATTGCTCTGGGGGCGAGCGCGCGCGCGCGCGCCGACCTAGCGACGACGAATGCTCTCCTCGGTGAGAAGACAAATGAGTTAAGGGTGTCGTTCGTTCGTTGTGTGTCTCTACGTGTCTCGCGTGTTGTCGCCGTCCTCGTACTAAGGACTCGTTTTAAGAAATTCTATCAACATAGACACGAATGTACATAGACAAAAGATGAAGAGATACACACATGACACGTAATTACACATATATATATATGTGTGTGTGTGTATGTATGCATGTATGTATGTATGTATATGTATACTTAGATATATATATATATAGATGTGTGTATGTATACACACTTATATAACAAACATTCAAGGGATGATCGATGACGAATAAAGGCGACGTTGACGGGATGACGTAGCTACGATTAGCTCGACGCTAAAGAATCGATGGAACTATCTCTCTTTCTCTCTCTCTCTCTATTTGTATGGGTTAGCTCGACAATTTTCCCACTGTCTCCTCGTGCCACGATTTTCGATCGCACGGTGTCCAACTTAACGGCAGAAACCGCAAATGGCGGAGCAAAGCCGTACATCTATGAAACCCATTAGGTATATACGTAGAAAAACATAGAGATAGAGATAGAGGGTCGGAGGGAGAGAGAGAGAGAGAGAGAAAAAGATGGAGAGGGAGAGAGAGAGAGAGAGAGAGAGAGAGTAAGAGAATGTGTATGTATACGATTTAGTCGAATATACCATGGAAATCGACATTATCCCCTAACAAAGCTCGACATTATCACCGTCGCGATCAGTGGCGAACGTTAATTACCATCGAGATAATTATCGTAATACTCGGACGAGCGTATCCATCGCGTGTTTGGTCCGAACGTTGTATAGGACCACTCTCTCTCTCTCTCTCTCTCTCTCTCTCTCTCTCTCTCTCTCTTTATCTATCTATCTATCTATCTCTATCTTTCTCTCTACATGTGTGTTAGTATATACGTACGAAGATGAGATGCTCGTGAATGCACTACTGTTTGCACACCGCCGAGGGGTGCTTACTACCGAAGGTACGAAAGGTACGCCGGAAGAATATCTACAAGCCGACAGCGTAATATGTGACCGTCGCTATCCGGAACAAGGTTATAATTCCACTGTAAACTGCTGTTTCCATTGAGTGTTTGCATAAACATACGATGTATTACAGAATTCCAGGATGATAGTTGGACTAAATTACCCGAACGAATCTATATAAGGATATACTCTCTCTAATGATTACAAAGAATCGTTGAAAATATTCGTGACGTTTTATACTTCTTCTCATTCTTTCTTGCGTGGCTTACCTTACTTTTAAACTTAATCGCCTAAATGTGTTTGTGTGTGTGAGAGAGAGAGAGAGAGAGAGAGAGAGAGAGGGAATGAAAGAGAAAAAAATGAGGAAAAGAGGGTAACGTTAAACACTCACGACCACTCGAGTATTCTCGTCGCGTACTAGCACTCTTGTTCCTTCGACGTTCATTCGATTCTTCCTCTCTAAAGAAAAGTATAACACCGATACGTATCATGTACATAGGTATGCGTACTCAGAGGACATATAAATTTATACTACAATTACTTTTTTATCCTAACTTTGGAGAACAAATTGCGATGAAATGGTTACGTATATCGTTATCATTATAATGACGAAATTAATAATAACTATCAAATCTCAGTAGTAATTTTGCAACTTAAACGCTTATTCGATTCTATCAATTTGAAGTGAAATATACTATCGATACGCACTATCTATTAATTAACGAACACTTGTACACCTATCACAATTTCTCTTTTTTTTTTCTTTGCAAAATAAATTGCGATTAAATGTTTACGTACATTAGGTATCATTATAATGACTAAACCAATGAAGATTAATTAACATATCAAATTTCAGCAACAATCTTGCTCATTCAATGTACATTCGATTTCTCTTAATTGAAGTATCTATCTCATCGATAAGCATAACACGCCCACACGTACGCATGTTCACCCACGACAATTTCTCTTTTCATCCTATGACGTATGAGAATTAATTAACAAACTATCAAATCTCATCGGTAATCTTGCTCATTCAATGCTTATTCAAACTTTTCCTGCCTAAAGTAAAGTATCCCACCGAAACACATTAATTACATTACTAACACGTATTTTTTTTTTTTTTTTTTTTTTTCTTATTCGTCCCTTTTTTGCAACATAATTTGCGATGAAATGGTTAAGTACATAGGTATCATTACAGTGATTGAGAATTAATTAACGAGCTATCGAATAATCGGTAACGATCTTGCCTCGTTTAACGTTTATTCGATTCTTTCCATTTGAGGTAAAGTATTCTCATCGATACATACTACAAATTCACGCATACACATACTATTACAACGTCTTCTAATCCTCTCTTTGCTGAATAAATAGCGATGAAATGGTTACGTACGTACATATGTACGTAACGATCATAATTATTACAAAATTTATGGTTAGATCAATAAAGGAACAATCAAATCTTGTTTATTCCCGTTATTATCGTTTGCCTTTCTTCAGAGAAAGAAGGAAAACAAAATAAAAGGAATTGTACGTATGTTTCTCGAACGTACGTCGAAAAACGTACATACATATATCATCGCATCGAAATATTATGAGAGCACGACTTTACGCGAGATATCACGAAAGGAATAACACAGAGCCGACTATTATTCTCACTTTATACGACCCTTTCGTTTGCAAGAGATAGATCTCGTGACAGCGAGCGATTCGATATATCGATTAGAAGGCGACTTAACCTCCATTACAGAGGAGCGAGAAATAAAGGAGGCAAGGTTGTTGTACTTCGTTTCTCTCTCTCTTTCTCTCTCTCTCTCTCTCTCTCTTGCTCTCTCTCTCTCTCTCTCTCTCTTGCTCTCTCTCTCTCTGTATCGATCTATCTTTCAATCAATATAACCTTGAATGACTCTTTCGAAGTTCCTCTGCTTCTCAATGAATCGAATGGCTTCTTCTTCTTCTTCTTCTCGCTCTCCTTTTCTTTCTCTCTCTCTCTCTCTCTCTCTCTCTCTCTCTCTCTCTCTCTCTCTCTCTCTCTCTCTCTCTATTTTTTTTTACTGGCGTAAAAAGACATCGAGTGGTTTATGATTTGCGTTGGGGAAAAATATCAGATGAATAAAAGAAAAAAAAAAGAGAGAGAGAGAGAGAGAAAAGAAAGAAGAAAAAGAATACCGAAAAAAAGAAGAAATAAATATTGTAACGATGAATAAACGATGTAATGAAAAGAAAATATATAAATAAACAAATGGAACGAACGAACGAACGAACGAACGAACGAACAAATAATAACGATTGGAAATAACAGAGGAAACGACTAGGGGGAAAAAGAAAAGGTAGAAAGAATTTCCTTTTCAACGAAAGAAGTCAATAAATTCCGTCTCGTCTACCAGTCGACAGTCGAATGAGCTCGTTTAGAAGGAAAAGATCGGAATGCCCAAATCAAACTAAGATATAAAATTACGCGAGATACGTGAATATAAATGGAGTGAGTGTTCCCCCTTCGCTTAACTGGAACAGGCTGTATCTCACGAACAATTGAAAATAATAATGAAAAAAGAAAAAAAAAAGGTTACGAGTCAAAGTTAAACAATATCGTACGGTGCATAATATTCAAATAATTTAACATACTTTTGTGCATTCGGAGAATGCAACAGAATGAAATGCAATCGTACTTTTATTTTTTTTTTTTTTTTTCAATGGAAACTGATATATTTTTGATTACACCAATTGCGATGCAGTTCTTTTATTCTCTACATTAAAGTATTAACATGGTTATGATCTAATATTATACATTAGAAAGTTATCGTAGACAAAAGTTTTTTGAATTATTTAGGTCTGTCATGTTTAATTGCACGGGATACTCTGTACGTACACACACACACACACACACACACATGTTACACACATACATAAAGAGAGGGAGAAAGGAAAAGAAGCTATTTTTCGATAGATTCCGAGGATGGCCGAAAATTAATGAGATTCTACTCCAAAAAAATAAAATGTGAAGAAAAAAGGAAAGAGAAAGAGACAAAAATAAGAGACATCGCATTCTAAATTAATTCGAACTGACGTGAACATATCAATTTTATGAGAGAACTCGATAGTGTCTTAGCATAGGAATCGACGGGACACGAACAGGAAGGAAAAAAGAGAGAGGGGGGGAGGGAAAGAGGGAGGGAAGAAAGACGAACGCGCAGCATCCATGTCAAAACTGTCCAAACGATTCCCATTGACTATCCTCATGCCTTTTTTCTTTCTATTGTTCAACCACCTACGTGTTTCCTTTCAAACCGAATATGTTCTCTGGTGTGCCCTCGATTGTCTCCAAATTGATGTCGCTTTCTTATAAGAGAAACGATTATATGTCCCAACTTGTGACATTGATCGTCAACGACAAGTAGACGTCAATAAGCGAAGGATACACACCTACGATCTTATTTATTTACTCTCTCTCTCTCTCTCTCTCATTCTTGATACAATGATACCAGATGATATAATGACATGATAAATTTAGAAAAAAAAGGATAAAAAAAGAAAGAAAAAAAGGAAAAAATCATAAAAGATATATGTATGTATGTGTATGTATGTATGTATGTATGTATGTATGTATGTATGTATATATATATATATATATATATATATATATATATATATATATATATATATGTATATATATAAGGATATAAAAAAAATCCTTGAAAGAAGAAAATAACGTTTTATAAAGTCGTTTAACTGGAGTTACTCGAAAAAAAAAGGACTTTTAATCGCACCCATCGAAATTTCGAATAACGCCGTATAAGCCGAAAGTAACGAGCTGCGTTTCAGTCGACAAAAGGACGCGAAAGCGTAATAAAAATCGGCCTGTCGTGTCAGGAAAGAGAAAAAGAAAAATAGAGAGAGAGAGAGAGAAAGAGAGAGAGAGAGAGAGAGAGAGAGAGAGATAGGAGGGACGAGAAGCCACCACGTCGGAGCCCGTCGGACTGCAAAGTGCAAAATACAACGTCGAGAGAAACATTTGTCGTCTACTCGTTCTCAGTACGAACGAATGGTGGCATGACGATGAAAAAAGTGTGAGTAAAGCGTCCCACAAATGAAACGAGCATTTTCTACGTATATTTTTCCTAGCGTGGAACGAGGAGAAAAGTGTATCGACAATAAAATACGAAAGAAACTCGTACGGTAACGATCATCAAGGAGCAAACCAAAAAAAAAAAAAAAAAAAAAGAAGAATGACAGATAGACGGAGACAAATACGATGATAGAAAGAAAGAGAGAGAGAGAGAGAGTGAGAGGAAAAAAAAAGAGAGCAAGAAAAGTCACATTTGAAATTCGACGTTTCCGTACGTGCCAACGCCGACGACAAGTCAAAGTTTGGTTTACTATGCGCCGTTATAGACAGCTACATCGTAAAGGAAGAATAAAGGATGTGTGCGTGTACGTGTGTGTATGTATATGCATGTATGTATGTATGTACTTGTTTTCGTATGGGAAAGAAAAAGAGAGGGAGAAAGAGAAAGAGAGAGAGAGAGAGAGAGAGGGAGAAAGAGATTGAAAGAGAAGAGAAAAAAAAAAGAGAGAAGTGAATCCTTCGCGTTTCGTTGCAAGTACTAGTGACCGTAAGCGTGCATACAAGTCAAAAAGTTTTCCAACGAAAGATTTCCAGATGGAGGCTCCTCGCAAACTTTATATTCTCCGTACTCTTTCAAGCCGAACCTGAAACCAATTTGAAGTAAAACCTTTTGATTTCACGTCCCTTCTCTCTCTCTCTCTCTCTCTCTCTCTCTCTCTCTTTGCATCTCTTCTTTTCTACACATACCTATATATTAGATAAATATATAGACCTATCAATTAATTCTATATCTCGATTACATAGAACCACTTAGAAAAACGTTTCTTATCAAAAATGTCCAATAAATGAAATATACGATGAAAATGTCGGTTAGACGTTAAAGAAGTATCTTATGTTCGTTCAAGATCCGTAAAATCCACTATTGTTTATATCCCAAGATAGTCTTCTATCGTGCGTTTCCTTATTGTCAAACGTTTTCTGATTTTACCGGAACATCTCTCGTACGTACGTACCTACGTACCTACCTAACATTCTCGTACACAATAATCTTATATCAAAGTTTCTCCGGGAGGGAATCAAATCTTAAGATAAAAATAAAGTCTTCTATATTTTTCCTCTCGTACCAACAGAGTTTTCTTTATACGTGGAAGAAGACTCGACCGCGAGCACGGTATCGTTCCTCTTACATCGAATAACTTCTCCTTTACCGATCGACTTTCTTCTCTTCGTTTCACCTTTAGGAAATCTCAACAAGTTTAATGGAGAATTTACGGATATAGATACGATCTATGAAGAGAGAGAGAGAGAGAGAAAGAGAGAGAGAGAGAGAGATAGAAATGAAAGAGAGAGAGAACATTTACGAGGGTGCATTCGGCATAGACCGAATTCAATCCCCCGAGAGATCGGTACGGCTTAATTCGAGCGTGCAATTTCCACGCGCATTGTGAAATTTACTTCTGGCCTCGCCTAGTGTAAACTAACTCGGCTTTAACGTCGAATCAACTGAGAACTTACACGACGACTACGACGACGACGACGACGACGACGAGGAGGACGACGAGGACGACGAAAACGGGACAACAAGGACTCTTCTCCCACGTCGAAGACAGATCGGCTCGCGTTCCTAAACGTATACCGGATCGTAGAATTTCCAAGTAATAGAATTGGATAGCTCGGATTGCCAAGACGAATCTATGCAAAAGACAATTCCTTTTCTATCGTAGAAAAGTACTACGTTTATCTTCTCCTTCTTCTTCTACTTCTTCTTCTACTTCTTCTTCTGCTTTCTTTCGATGGAACATTGATTCACGTATTGGTTAATATTAATGTAATGTCGGAATTTTTTATGCGGGACGAAACCCGAAAGTTCCTAGATAGGGGAACTATAAAAGTCACTAAGTGATTTTTACGAATCTATTGTCTGCACTTTTTCGAAACTTCCTTTAGACTAATTTCGCTTCTTTTTTTCTTTTTCTTTTTTTGATCTTTCCTGTTGAGCGTTTTTGCGATACTTCAAGTCTAAGAACTTTTTAACAATCCGAAAGAAAAGGTTAACCTCGGAAGATCTCGAAGAAGAGAAATTGGCTTTTATTTATTTATTTGTTTTCATTTTCTTTTTTCAAATCACTCGATGAACCTTTCGACCCGCCTCGTATGAAATATCTCCTAAATTATAAAGGTCATTGAACGATCTAATATTTCTCTAAATAACGTCAAGATGAACATTTCGTCGTAATATATCAAAAGGGGGGAAGGGGGTAGAAGGAAAAAAAAAGAGAAAAGAAAGAGACGAACATTCGAGCCTAGTTATCACAATTACGAATTCAATCGATTCGTTCTATGTAATAATTTCCGATACGTCGAGTGGGGCTTTTTAATCATGTTATATCTACCTTGTGTTATTATTTATACGTCGCGCGTACATCTGCATGTAAGCGTTAACACATACCAACGTGCTTTTTAATGAGGGGAAATAATACCCATACAGTAACCGGCGTCAATATGATACAACAATTTTCTGACGGACACCGAATCAGAAACGGCCTGCGTTGTAAAATAGTGAATAATGTAGAATGCTTACGGCTTAGCAGAAGCCACGTGTAATGATGATAGCATCTATCGGACTGATATTAATTACCAAACTAAATTAATAGATACCGAACGCGTTAACGGTCACAATAATTAAGTGTTCTCTACCTGTTATCCGCGTTATGAATTCTACTATGAAATACGAAGAGGGGGAGGCGAGGGAAGGGGAGGGGGTGATAAACGTAAACCGGAATATTTTATCCTCAGAAATAATAACACGTCTCGTTGAACCTCTCTATTTCTATTTTATATTTTCATTCGTTATCACGATTATAACAATGGGCAAATGTAAACGAACGAATTGACAATGTGTAACACGTTTCATACGTTCTTCGTAGATACAAATAAAAGTAAAATATGTAAAAAAGAAAAATAAAAAAAAAAAAAACGGAAAAGTAAATATACAACATCTATGTGAACATTTTTACGTGGGGTTATAACGCTTGTAAAATCTCGGCACGATTCGAAAATACAAGATGGCGAATTTGGACAATCGTTATCTAGATTTTTTTTCACCAAATTTCTATGAACGAACGTTTAAATTCAACCAATGTTGAGATAACGGGTCTGATATTTCGTAACAACGCGCGAATAATATTATTTTGAGAGTATCTCTCGATAAAGTCGGACTCAAAATGGGAGTGAAAGAGAAAGAGAGAGAGATAGAAAGAGAGAGAGAGAGAGAGAGAGAGAGAGAGAGAGAGAGAGAGAGATGGTTTACGCGACTCGAATAATCTTATAATCGTATTTGAAGGATAAATATACCAACATATTTATATTCTCATTACACAGAGACAAAATAAGCGTACGTACGTACGTTGCTTGTGTACGAGTTGTTAAAATATATAAAAGAAAGCGTAGAAATAATTAAACAACCACATAACGTACTTTCATAATTTCGTTAACGATGTAAATAAAAAGTTTTACATAGAACACAAATCGTTATAAACGTTTATATTAACGTAACGCTCGTATCCGCACGAATCACACGCTCGGTAGGGCACGGTACTTTTCTATTCGAGAAGGAAGCAGCATTCGCATTCAAAGGAAGTAGATTTAATTCGGTAGGGGGGAAGGGAAAGAAGATGAAGAAGAAGGAAAAAAAAAGGAAAAAAAAGAAGAAAAAAAGGAAAAAAAGAACTTTCAAATGGCAGTAACTTTTTTTAACCCCCCTTTCCCCGCGATCCCCATTGCCGCCGCGGCCACCGCCTTTGCTTTACTCCTGAATCGAAAAGATTCTCTTTTCAGGAAAATTGAAAAGTCAACTGCCACGATTTAAAAGTTTGAAGATATTCGATACGGAGAAACCTACTGGAGAAGTCACAGTCCCGGCTAATTATGGTGGTCGTTAGCGTTACGGAATTGGACGTTTATTTTGTTCGTAACTTTTGGCGCGCGACTTTTTCCTACCTTCCCTTTTCTCTCTCTCTCTCTCTCTCTCTCTCTCTCTCTCTCTCTCTCTCTCTCTCTCTCTCTCTCTCTCTCTCTCTCTCTATTTCTGCTTTCTCTAACATCCATCCCCACCACCCTTGATCTTTCTCCGGACATACATAAACGTATTTTCCGTTGTACCTCCAAGGATTTTCCATTCCCGGTATAGCTAGGTTACTACGGAGGAGATTAACTCTTAAATGCACGAGGCAATTTAGTAAACGAAGGGAGCCGTTTGTATGTCCCTTTACGTGTAAATTCATTTAGCCCGTCCGCTAACGATTAAACGTCTCGGTTATTTGTGGACGTTTAAAGAGAGAAGTGGAGATATATATATCTATATATATATATATGTGTATGTGTGTGTGTGTGTATATTTTTTTTCATATTTTTCAAAAGGACGAGTATAATGTGAGATAAAAAAAAATATGTAAAACAACAACGGAATGAAAGAAATAAATAAAGGAAGGAAGGAAGGAAGAAAAGAAAAAAGGATGAAAAAATACATAACGAAAGAAAAGAAGGTTTAGTAAAGAAATAGAATGATTATATACGGTTGGAGGTACGCGTGTATGTGTGTGTGTGTGTGTGTGTGCGTTAGAAAAAAATTTCAATTTAAATTACGACTGTAATTAAAAATTAAAACTGTAATTAAAATTGAAGTGATCTACTTCTGTGTCTATTACTGAAAAGATAAGTGAATACACGGATGAAGAAAGAGAAAATGAAAGAAAGAAAAAGTTAGAAAAGTAATGAAAGAAAAAAAAACAGAAGGGGAGAAAGGGAGTTAGAGAGGGTGGAGGGGGAAGATCAAAAATAAAAAAAAAATAAAAATAAATAAATAAAGTATATAAGATCGACTACTAGCTCTAAAAAATCGTCGGAGCAATCGTTTAGTAAAGGGGAAAAAGAAAAGAAAAATCATTATTCACGATATTCCTCGTCGTCTAGCTTGAACATTTATTGCACTTCGAAACCAGTGTGGAATTATTGATGCGAGCCTGATTTCTTCCACCGAACGACCATGTCTTCTAACGAGCGGAAAAAAATATCGGTTGGCAGCATAATTAAAGTGACGAAGTCACGCGTGTTAACACAGAAACGTTTCTATCATTCGTGAGCTCTGTATTACGTGAGAATGACAACACGACGACAAGTACGTCATACATTCGAGTATATGTACGACGAGTATGTATACACCTGAATGCATGTACCTATATATATACACTCATACATACATACAAATATATATATATATATGTATATATATATGTATATAAATGTACACACACACACACACCTACACACGTAGTATACACAACACGTACATTGTCACGTTTATATCCTCTACGAACATAACTCTACGTATTTACTATAGATATTGCACGATATATACGAACGAATTCGCTATTCGAAGCTTCGGCGAGAGCCGGTTAATATTAAATGAATTCGAATTTCAGTCCGCCGAACAAAACGGTATTCATTCTTTTAATAAGGATTTTTAAAAATTCCAGTTTATAACGTAATCACAAACGGCCATCGGGCTGACGTTTAAATGCCTGGTTTGTTACGAGATTAAGCAGTAATATTTTTTCTGATTGATCAACGGATAAAAGTAAAAGTAAATTTGTTAATAATAACTTTTATTAGCCATGATTTATCCGACATCTAGAAGACTAGTCATTAATTTCGAATAGATAATTTAAAATAATTCAAGAAATTCGATAGAACGAATTAGGTCATATACATTTTATCGGTTGGCTATTCGAATATTCCAAATGTTTAGAGTAATACAATCTGCAAGAGTATGCTCGATGGTTCCGTATATATTATTCGAGAATATCAACTTTAATCTATAATTCCAAGCAGCATGAATACCTATCATGAAACCCTTCCTATGTTCGCGCTGATTTCTTGGAAGTATTCCAAACAAAATGATTGCTATGTTTCTTAAAAGTATAATAACGTAAGTACCTATCAACCCTCTCCCGCGATCTCTCTCTCTCTCTCTCTCTCTCTCTCTCTCTCTCTCTCTCTCTCTCTTTCTGTCTATCTTTCAAGAAGAAAAAGAGAGACACAAAATAAAGAAAAAAATTTATTTGCTTATTCCGCATTTATGTTATCTCTAAGTATTTTTGTTTCTTCGAGAGAACGAAAGTAAGCTCTCCCTTTCTTTCTTTCTCTCTCTCTCTCTCTTTCTATTCTATCACGTAATATCCTATAAAATGCAAAAAAGACAGAGGACACGAGATTTATGGGGTAGTATTTACGAACAGAACGTAGCCAATACTTTCGGCGTTCCCATTCGTTACGCGCACGAAAACGCGAGGGCGCGGCGTTTTCGTTTGTTCACCTCGAAAGTTTTCCAAAAGTTTACCCTCGAAGGACATATCGATTATGTTATATCTACGTACTTACATATCTACATACATTACGTACATGCCTGTACGTTGCCTAACAATACCATTAAATTATGTACGTAGATCGTATGTACGCTTCTATTATAAACGTTACGTTTTACCATTACTATCTTTACAAAAATCAATTTAAAAAGAAATATCTTATTTGTTTTTTCCAAAACATTCATTTTTGTTATTCTTTATTATATCAACGAGATACGTTTTAATTTCTAAAAAGATTTGAAATCGTTGATGTCAATGGTACCTACGTATATACGGTGTGTCCCGACGAAAAATATTCAGCTGGATTGTTATGAAATATAGTGGTTTTTTTCAAAAAATAAAAAAAATAATCAATAACAATCTTTAAAGAATAACGAATGGGCCAACGTTTTGTTCTCGAATGTTAATTAGCTTTGGTTTCTTATCATAAATTCACTCAATTTGAACTAATCCTCTAAGGAGGGTAAACAACCCCAGCACCGAAAAATTTTAAATGGCAATAGGGGTCAAGTGCGGTATCATTTGGAAGGACTTTTAATACTCTTTACAATTATACTATTTTACTTTAATTACGAATCAAGAATCTCTGATAAAATAAAATGCAAACACGGTAGCTTCAAAATAACTTTTATTTTTTAAGATATACAAAATGTCTATCGCCTATCTCGATTTGATAATAAAGTATTTGTTCTCGCTAGTATATCGAACATTTTATAGTACATTCGATGAAATCTGACGGGATTCTTCGACTATCTATATGTCGCTACTAAAGTTCTTCTATTGTTGTCAGGTTGAATAGTATATATTCGGGATTTTGAATATCTTCATGGAAAATAAAAATCCAAGAGTTTCGGATGAACGTTCGGAAAAATGCCGGTTTAAAAACTGCCGTATTCGAGCTGCATAATATTGAGAAGCTCCATTGTATTGAACAAACAATTATTCAATGGATAAATATATAGTCATATTATTTGGCAAAAAGATTCGAACAAAAATGTTTCATAAGATACGAGGACCACACATTCACCGGATTATAGTGAATGTAATTGCAATATGTTTGACGTATCATCGAGAAAATACTTTTTTTTTTATTACTGCATAGAGATCGGCGTTATATAATTCAACATATAATTAATCAAAGATCTTTTTCATAATTGAATTTGCATTTCTATTCTACCGAAAATTACGAGACGCGCGTTTCCACGGATGCTATTAATTCAAAATTAAAGATAATAACAATAACAATAATAATAATAATAATAATAACACCATTGTAAAGAGAATTAAAAGACCCTAATAATGACATGACTCGATGATAATGGCTTGACCTTCGTTGACATTTGTGATTTTTGAGACAGACGTCAACCCCCAACCCCCCTTCCCCCAGGGAGTTTAGTCCAAAGCGAATAAATTTATGACAAGTACCTGTTCCCCCTCGAAAACAAAATTGATCTTTCTTGGCGTTGTTCAAAAAAAAAAAAAAAAAAAAAAGAAACAGTGAAAGATAAAAGAAAATAAAAAAAGTTCACTAGATCACATAATAATCCTGGTGGACACTTATCGTTGGGACGCTCTGTATATACGTTGGCACTTTATATAAACCATAACTATACCGGAGGACACATCGTATGTACCTATATCGTACGGATAAAAGTTCGCCGAATTCAAACTCTGTCGAGTGCAATTAACCAAGATCCGACAAGGTAAATCGCGCCTGACACTCTTGCCCACTCGTCGACGTCGATTATTCTCCCGACGATTCCAATTATATACATACATACATACATACATACATACATACATACTGTGTGTCATCGTACAATACGAAAATCTCTCCGAAACGATATCCGCGAAACGTATCGTAGAACGGACAGAGACGAGTCCAAGGTAGTGAGAACAATTTTGAATTTTGTTCCAGATAGATCGACATAACCCTCTTTATCCCACTTCTCGATCTATCAATTACTCGACACATCTCATATTTTCCTTCGACAAATTCTCTTTCGCGTTAAAATTCAAATAACTATGTAAGCACGGTGTTATTTCCTACGTGCGATAACCTACGAAACGAATTAAAAATTAAAATCGCGTTCTATACGTAAAAATGGCACAACGAAACAACATAGAATTTCGATTACAACAGAATGATTGTCCTTTTCATTGTAGTTCTCATATATTTAGGTGTAATAATATTTAACGCTAGATTTAAACATTACCGATCAAAACGATTGCTTTCGATCGATCGTTCCGATCAAAACTTTTATTTAAAATATCATCGCATTTCATTCTATCAAGAGGCATTATGACATTTTTTATTATTTACTTACATTCAATGAATTATATAAATTTCTTTTTTCCATTGCTTCCTACTTTATTTATTCTGAAATAGTACATATGAGATGTACGCGTTACGGGCCAGATATTTTATCGCTAATGCAACCCGGTAACTAAATATTTTGTAAAATATTAAATATGTTTTTACTTATTTCTTGTCTTCAATTAACCGATGCTGATTATTACAACAACAAAATGAATAATCAAAGCGATCGATCATCCCTGGGTTTAAAACTAAGGACCTGGCCAAAAATTCCTAAGTAATTAAATAAAAATCGATTAGGCAAAATATTTTTTCACGTTATAAAACTATTAAGCCCAACTTGTATCAAATCCGAAGGAAAAAGACATTGCCTAAAAGGTCTCAAAAAAAAAACAAAAAAGTGTAACCAATTGATTTTTAAAATCAATTTAAATTGAACATTTGAACCGATTGGAGAAAAATTTTAGCCCACCCATCAATCTATAACTATTATTTATAAATATTAATACTTTCTCCTTGATTTGTGTTATCGATAGGTATGAAATATAAAATTTCACGATTATTCATCCGTAACAAATATAATAATGATAATAACTATTATTATTATTATTATTATTATTATTATGATTATTATTTGATAATTCTAACGTTCAATCTCATCGATATATTAATGTATTATATAATATAAACGAATGAAAAAAAAAAAACAGCCGCGGGAGATATTTTTTTTTTCTAACGTCGTTTCACAAATATCAAATACCAATGCCAAATACCAAACGAAGAGGGAACGTTCATACGACGTTGAGGAAACAAAGAAGAAAATAAAGGGGCGGAGGGGAAAAAAAGAAAGAAAGAAAGAAAGAAAATAGGAAAAAGAAACAAATCACGAATGCAATCGGTGCAGTTTTCTAACGTAAGGAACGAAGTCATTCCCTAAGCATGGTCGCCCTCATCCTCGTCGTCCACATTCCCGTCTTCGTCTTACCCTCGCTAAGGGTAAATCCCTCCGGGCCATTACGTCCCTACAGAGGTCTCGCTGTATCTCGTTGGTGCAGGCGAACGATCGTCTAATCTAGTCTACTCTCTCCTACCCTCCCTCTCTCTCTCTCTCTCTCTCTCTTTCGTTTTCTTCCTTCCCGCATTTTCCACTCTATAGAGTTATTTTCCTCGACGAGGCGCGACGAAAACGCAGATTAACGGGTGGACGAAAGAACGAGTAACGCGACGATATATTCTCTTTTCCCCCTTCGCGTGAAAAGGATAGAGAATGTAAGGATCTTCAAAAGGGATCTCGAGCGCGACGAGGATGACAAGAGGAAACAAAAAATAAAAGAAAAAAATAAAAAATGGAGCAAAAAAAAGGAATACCGTCTACTATTTCTTCTCTACTCGACCTGCTAATATTTCACGAACGAGTCTCTCTCTCTCTCTCTCTCTCTCTCTCTCTCTTACTCACACACACGCACACGCACACACATACCATACACATATCTCTCTCTCTCTCTCTCTCTCTCTCTTCGACATGCCGCTTTTTGACAGCGTGCGTTCACTCTACGTGAGCTAGTGACTCACTCGATAGAGAAAGGGAAAGAGAGTGAAAGAGAGAGAGAGAGAGAGAGAGAGAGAAGAGGGGAATTGCATTCTTTTGTCTCGTACCTTCGCGAAAAATAAAAGGAAATAAGGAAAAAGAAAAATGTAAGCTCTCCGCCGAGAAAGCTCCTTTTATTCCAAGAGATTACCTAATATACTTGGCCAATATGATAAGGACGTATTTTAAGGCTCGTATAGTATTACTTTTCTTTCATTCTTCTCCTTCTACTTTCTCTCTCTCTCTCTCTCTCCCTCAGCGTCACGTAACATCCAGAAGCGATATAGCCAAAGGTTCCATCGGTACCTCTCGATATCGTCCGAGTTCAATTGATCGTAACCCACTTTATATATGGAGGCGGTAAAAATATCGCGTTTACCTTTTTCTCCTTACCTCCGATCTCACAACCCTCTTCTTCTTCTCCTCCTTCTTCTTCTTCTTTGCTCTCTCTCTCTCTCTCTCTCTCTCTCTCTCTCTCTCGCTCACTCTCTCTCTCTCTCTCTCTCTCGCCTTTGCTTTTCATCCTCGTTTTCGTCCGGTTCGATCCTCTCTCGGCCACATTACTTTATCCTTCCTTTTTCCTACGAGACCACCCCCTCCCCTCGCCACCCCTCCATCCTTTCTTTTTCTGGCACATCGACTTCGTCCTGGTACAACCACGTTCCTTCTTTTTCCTTTCAATGATCGGTGGCGAACGTCGAACAGAAAGGAAAACCAAGCTCGGAATCTTTTTCGAATGAGAGAGATAGATAGATAGATAGATAGATAGATAGATAAAGAGAGAGAGAGAGAGATAGAGAGAGAAAGAGAGAGAGAGAGAGAGAGGAGAGAAATCCAATAAACGCACTTCGATTGCTAAACCGTACGGTTACGGAGTTCGCTAATTGCAACGAATAGCTTCGTCTAAACGTACCTGCATACATACACATATACATACATATATGTATATATATATATATATGTGTGTGCGCATCACATGTTTGAATGGAACCAGATTTTTAACTCCTTCTGACCGCATTCGGTTGCATATCCGATAATGGAATCTATCATGGATGTTCTTCTTGTGGGAGAATAAAAAGAAAAAAAAGAAAGGAAAGAGATGGGAATAGAGAAAGAAAAAATGAGATAGGGAGACAGAGTGAGTGTGTGTGAGAAAGAGAGAGAGAGAGAGAGAGAGAGAGAGAGAGAGAGAGAGAGAGAGAGAGTGGGAGGGAGGTGGAAAAATAAAAAGCAAATACATACTTGATTTTATATGAAAGAGACGAAATTTCGACGAATTCGAATTCCTCTTCACGCTTTTCCATCCATCCATCCATCCATCCATCCATCCAACCATGCATCCATCCAACCATCCATCCATCCATCCACCTATCCACCCTATCCTATCCCATCCTATTCTATTCTATTCTTTAGGATTTATCCTTTTTTTTTTTCCTCTTTCCAAGATTCCATCGGTTTAGCCGTAACGATACAGAGCCGAGATCGCCACCACAACGCGGCTGAGAATCCTGATATTGAAATACCTACCTACCCGGTGGAATTCCGATTATCGGAAACAAACGGGAGACAATTTCTTTGGAGTAAGTGAATTTGCGAATAATCGATCGAAATGGCTTGGATCCCTTTTTTCGTAGATGGAAAATGGAAGGGAAGTCTCTCCCTCCCCCCTCTCTCTCTCTCTCTCTCTCTCTCTGTCTATTTTTCTCTTTACATATACCAAACCATGAAAAAAAGGATCGCATTAATGGTATAGGTAATCTCCTACTTTCTCCCCCTTTTACGCCGGCTATCCCGTTAAAAGAATTAAATCTAAATGGAACTGATTTCGGGCTAATCAGACTATTAGAGCTTATCGAGTGTTTCTTTTAAACGTTAACTAACACCACTCTTTCGGTTTCATATTTCGATCAAATCGTTGCAATTGAATTCCTCTTTTTCTTTTTTCTATCCCCCTCTACTCCCCTTATCCTCTACTTCCTCCTACCACTCTCGTTTAACGAGCGACGACAATTATGTCGATTGCGTCGTTCACGTTAAAGTCAATTATAAATGTAAAATGTACGATTATCGCGTGCTTCTCTCTCTCTCTCCCTCTCCCTCTCCCTCTCTCTCTCTCTCTCTCTCTTTAACTCCCTATCTTTACTCTCTACACGTCTATCTCTCTTTTTCTCCGAAAGCTCATAAAATAAAATCGATTAGATCGTTCGAGCCACCCAACCTAGCCGACGTCGACTCCCACCACCTCCTACCCCACCCACCCCCCACCCGTCCTGCGCCCTACTCCTCCCTACCTCTTCTCTTTCCACGTTTCTTCTTTCCTTCTTTCTTTCCCGTTCGAAACGATCGACATCTTTAAAGGAAACAGCACGATTCTTTTTCCTCGATTCGTTCGAGTCGAACCAAAGTCCTCTCCCTCGTTCCTTTTCAAGCGGTTCCAACGCCCGAAGAAAAGCAAGCCGGACTCGCAATCTTTTTCCAAACCGCACGATTGCGCTCGGAGGAATCCAATAAACGCAGCCCATTGTTAACGTACGCCTCGACTAATTGCGATAGCTACGTATCCCCATGAAAGAAAGAAAAGAAAGGGAAAGAAAAGATTGAGACAGATGGATGGGTGAGTGGGTGGGCGGGCGGGCGGGGTGGGAGGGGTTAGGGTGGAGTGAGGTGGGCTGAAATCGGATGGAATCGGGTGTGTGGATACGAAGTAAGAAAAAAGGAAAGAAACGATCAAAAGAGAAAGGAAGAAAGAAAGAAAGAAAGAAAGAAAGAAAGATAGAAAGAACACATAGTGAGAGCACGATGGTGGTGGTATTTCGAATGAATCGAATTTTTCACTCGAATGGGGTCCTACGAGTTTTCAAACGAACGATGACCCTAGTAGGATACAGGACTTGTTCTTAAAAAAGGAAAGAGATACGTATATACGTATAGAAGAGATCAATGAGAAACAAAGATAGAGATAGATAAATAGATAGATAGATAGAGAGAGAGAGATATATATATATATATAGTATAAGAACGATGCATATTTCGCGGTCGCTCGAGAATCTCTTTTGTATTCGGTGCGCCTTAAAGAGGCTTTTGTAGCATGGGCCAACGTTGGACGCGAGTATAATGTCTAAGGATATTTATGTTCGATTTTCTGAATAGAGAGAGACGCCTTTACCAAAGATGTAAGTACTGCTTGGAACGGTACTTTTGGAATAATACTCAATTGTAAAACTTCTCTCTCTCTCTCTCTCTCTTTTTTTTTTCTTCTTTAGATGCTTTTTCTCATCGCTGCATTGCACGTTTTGTAATTTTCGAACGTTATCGAGCTCTTCTTTCTCTATCTCTTTCCATCCCTTTTCTCTCTTTCCTCTTCCCCTCCCCCCCCCCCTCTCTCTCTCTCTATCTCTCTCTTTCTCTCACTACCCTCTCGCAATACCGATAACCGATACCTCTAACGAACTGGCCGCGACCCACATTCAACGCTTTACGATGCATTTCCCCTTGCAAGAATTTAATATTGTAGGTATTCCCGTGAAGTCCATTGCACTAGATCTGGACAAAATTCGAACCGTTAACGTTCCTGCGGTAATACGTTGAGAGATTCTCTTGGATTCCAAAATATCGCCGATACGACGGTATTGGATTGTTGATTTTATTCGACTCGATTATCGAATGAATAAACAAGCACGCAGAAAGCACTTCTCCTCGGATCCTTTGAGATAAATCTATACGAGTAGATGCGAGATTACGGGATCGTTAATTAATCGTCTACGTGATTTCTTAATATGATCAAAAATGATAATAAAAAGGAAAAACGAAAGAGAAAAGCGCGTGAACGCTCGTTAGGTGTCTCCTCCTAAAATTCTCTAACTATCGATTTATTAATTTAATTGTTGTTTCTTCGAAAAGTTTTTCTTTTTTTTTTTTTTTTTTTTTTTGAACGCAACAAATACTTGCCGAACGTAGACGATAAATAAATTATATCGTTAACAACGATTTACACGAGCTCAGCTGATTTCATGAGAGATCGAGATCATTTTTCAAAAATCAGCTTTTCGTTGTGCTTTTATAAACAAATTAATGAAAACGACCAATAAAAATTGATCCGTAAAACGCGTCGAGCCAAACTCGCCATCGATTTCAAACACCATGAAATTCCCGTAACCATGGAAATAGGAAATCGCTAATAAAAGGCATACGTTTCTACTACTGCCGACGTTATCACAATACAGTTTCGGTGATCAATCGTTTCAAACAAAATGTAACATTACGAATCACGCGTCAGTTGGTCCAATAAAAATCATTTTTCTACTTCCACTCGTGGAATGATGTTTATGTTAGTTCAGGTGCATTGCAAATAGGTAGGTAATCAATATGATCGATAACAAAGATAAACATGGCGACCCCGAAAGTGAGGATCAATCAATGGAACGATTGCTTTCAAAGGAATTAAAAAAATCTGGGGATGTGTGTGTGTGTGTGTGTGTGTGTGTGTGTTGAAGAAAACACGCGCGAGCAAACAAGCATGAGCACACAAATGGAATTCAATATGTGAAATGAATTAATTCGTAAAGGTACCTACATTAGCGTATAACTGGTAACGCCTTGCGGCTAACCACTATATATGTATAGTAATTAGATTCACCATAAAATCTATATGATTGGTGTGGGCGATCATTAACAAAGTAAAATCATACGGTCTAACGGATACCTCGATTATCTCTATTTATTCGCGATTACCTAGATACGCGATTAGATACACGTATATTTACGTTTATTTATATATATATATATATATATATATATATATATATATATATATATATATATAAAAGACGAAGAACGGATGTAATCGTTAACGTTATCGATCGAAATGGGGGTGGGTGGGGGGGAAAAAAGAAACCCAAGAAAAAAAAAAAGAGGAAAACCCGTCGAATCACAAAGGATCTTGTTATTGCGACGGTAACAAAGATTAAACTTGTAAGTTGTTTGTATGGGGAATGAACGAGAAAAAAAAAAAGAAGGAAGGAAAAAAGTAAAGGACAAATAAATAAACAAGTAAAAAGAATTAAAAGGCGGACGGTAACGAAAGAGAAAAAGGAGAGAAGGAGAGAGGTAGAAAGACAGAGACAGAGACAAAGAGAGAGAGAGAGAGAGAGAGAGAAAATTTGTATAATTTTTCTCTTCCGTGTGCTTAACGTTTAATGACGTGTGTGATGCAATTTAAGCTGGCAACGGCGAATACCAAGTGGAAAAGCGGAGCATTGCCGGACGGAACGAACGATTGTGCGTCGTGGAAACGACTACGGCGTAGAGTAGAGAACGACAGAGAGATGGAGAGAGAGAGAGAGAGAGAGAGAGAGGGGTGGGGGGAGGGACCACTTTTTGTCTTCAATAGAAAAAAATTTGTAACGACGTTTTCCGAGCGAGTGAATCAGTGGGAGAGATATGTACATAACCATGGACAAATACGTACGCGTTTATGCGAGTATACGTGTATAAAAGAGACATACAAACTGTAAAAGCAACGAAAAACTTTTGACTCTCTCTTTCTTTCTATTTCTTTCTCTCCTTCCTCAACCCTCTCACCTCTATCACACTGACTGTCTCTCTCTCTCTCTCTCTCTCTCTCTCTCTCTCTCTCTCTCTCTCTCTCTCTCTCTCTATCTCACTCTCCTCTCACTTCCCTTAAGGAGCAAATTCTCGCTCGATACGGCCGATGCGATCAAGTAGAAAACTCACTTACAATGCCGACACGCTCGACGACACAGCAACATTTGTATCTCCTTCTGCAGTCACACGTCGAATAAGTATAAGAAAAAGAAGAAGAAGACAAAAAAATAAAACGGAAAAAAAGAAAGAAACATAAAGAGAAAGGAATATCGCAAGTGGAACGAACGTTGATAAACGAAAAAGCAAATTTAAATATCCATGAACGTATAGATATACGTAGATGTACGTATGCGTGTATGTGTGTATGTGCGTGCGTGCATGTGTGTGTGTGTGTGTATACGTAAACGCATTCGCATTCGCATCCGCATTCATAGAAACGGATAAAAGATAGTGGTATACGACACAAAAGAGATTAGAATTTCATCTTATACTTTTCCCTTCTGGATGGATGATGCGTCTCTCGCACCTCGGTGAAAAGAGAAACGATATATATATATATATATATATATATATATATATATATATATATATATATATATATACATATCGACTGCATACCTCGAATATTTCTTGTCCTATCGAGCGAAACTACGAAGGACGAAGGAAAATATAGAATTTTGGTTAAGAAGGGAAATAGTTTCATGAGCGCCACGAAAATCAGGTTTAACGTTATTCGGTATAGATTACTATCATAATTACATGTAATATAGAATTTATGGATCGATAAACTCATCATCATTTATTAATTGTTCGCGTCAATCGTTCAAATTGAAATTTATTTTATAAATGAAAAAAAACAAAAAAAAGAATGAGAGAAACATATACCGTACGACGCAGATAACACGATAATAAATTAATTTGTCTTTTTCCGACTACTTAGAATCAATCAAATACAGTGCGATCGCGTGATAAAATATATATTTTATCGATCGAAGATGAACGTATAATAAGGGTCGGATTTAAAGCGATCTTTAAAAGGGATCGAACGGGTGAAACGAATTTTTCGTACGATAACGAATGTTGTAAGTAACACGAATATAAAGAGAAAGAGAGAAAGGAAAAAGAAGAGAGCTAGAAAATCGTTACTTGTCACAAGTTGTACAAGGCAAAAACGAAACGCGAGACGTCCCGCGTCCAGAGTACAGTAACGTCGTAACGGGCTTAACAATTCGCGGACACATCCATGGAGAAAGAGAGCGAGAGAGAGCGAGAGAGAGAGAGAGAGGAAGAGAGAGAACTCGTTTGACCGTTTGCCAAGCGTTGATCAACCAAAAAGTTGTCTTTGGATTCTCAGATAAATAGGCAAGAGAGAGAAGGAGAGAAAGCTGGTCCAGCGAACCATGTTATTCTCTCGAAAGAAATAACACGAGAGTTTTCCTAAGAAATCTTTCGAAATAAAGGACGTGGATATTTCTTTTGTTGTTTTGTTTATTTTTTTTTTTTTTTTTTTTTTTTTATTTATAACATTTACTCGCTTCTTGTCCCTGCGTCTCTTTGAGAAAAAAAAAGAAAAGCGGAACGAACGATTTCCCAAAATATGCACGTATTGTTGTTAGTTTTTTCATACCTCAATAAAAGCATAATAGATCCGTGTTAGACCCAAAGAGCTTATGTGAAATGAGTAATGATATTGTAAATTTAAACGAAAAGGAAAAAAAAGAAAAAGAGAGAACAAAAATAAAATGCAAAGAAAAAAAAAAAAAAGAAAACAGATAAAAAGAAAAAGAGGGAAAAAGGAACTCGACAACGCAAGGGACTTTCGCGTATTATCGCAGTAGAAGCATTTAACGCGTTAAAGCTCGCGTATAACTCTCGTATTCGTACCGGTATATGGCTCATAGTCGCGAGAATATACGGATTAACGATTCCATTAACGGCCTGCCGGTTCTAGCGGCGTCGCGTCATAAACGTTTATCTACGCCGTTTCTTTATGCTAGAGCCCCGGCGTATGCATCAGGAACTTACGAGCGTTTAATTTATATCCGTCCATTGTGCTATCCGATTCGATTGGAGTAACTGCGTGACGCACTGGCGCCATTTCTACATGCTGTGGATACGCTGTTGGAACGTGCGAGAAGAGAAGAGAAGAGCAGAACAGAACAGAACAGAACAGAGCAGAGCAGAGTAGAGTAGAGAAGAGAAGAGAAGAGAAGAGCAGAGCGAAGAGGAGAGGAGAGAATAGAAGGGGTGAAGAGCCAGAGAGGTTGAACTCGCGAGTCGATTCCGCATTTGCGTTTCCGCTTCGATATTCCACACGGAGACTTGCGCGATAGCGAATTAACGTGAAAACTATATCTGCTACTAGCTCTACGCATAACTCGTTTTATTATCGAACGTGCGACAATGCGAGGCGAGCGTTTTGAGGGGTGGTGGCGGCGGTGGTGGTGGTGGTGGTGATGGTGGTGGTGATGGTGGGTAGGGGCTGTTTCTCGATTTCAATCTAAAGTTCTATTAAAAGCCGGTGCCGGACGATCGTTATAATAACACTATCCCGTCTCGTCCGGCGTATTCAGCTAATTTTGCTTTGCCCTGACAATGCGATAATTCGGTGTACGCTAATTCGTTCCGTAACTTCCCATCGTTCGTTCGTTCGTTCGTTCGTTCGTTCGTTCGTTAATTCGTTCGTCAGTTCGATCGATTAAAAGTATCTCTAGACAAAACCCTACGAGTTGGTACGAAGCAACTTTATAATCCGTTTAAGTACTTTCTCATTACGATGTATTTAATTATTAATAGGAAACATCTGTCGTGAGGGCTCGTTAATGGCGCCCATTTTCTAATAGTACGTCGACTTTCATTAGTAAATATTTTCTCCCTTCGATACTTATCGAATTGTTAATGATTACTGCTGAATAATTAACGCTACTACTGATAATAATAATAATAATAATAATAATAATAATAATAATAATAATAATAATAATAATAATAATAATAATAATAATGATAACTACCACGACGAAATTGACGAAAAGTACTAAAATTAAAAAAAAAAAAGAGAAAAAAAATGGATATATAAATATATATATATATATATATATATATATATATATATATATATATATATAAATTTCATGTGTTCCTGTATTCTTTCAAAGAAAATTTATATCACAGATACTATCAGTGATATCGAACGAGAAATCGATATCGACGGTACCACCACCGTCGGTTCGGTATACGCGCCGCATATTTTTCGCGCTCGAGAAAATACAGGAATTTGGATGACAGAGAGTAATATTTAAAGGTGAAAACGCGTCCAACTTGTCGCGGAAAATTTTCTGAAAAATTCTCCAGAAGCTGCTTACCGCATGGCACTAGTATACCAAACGAAGAGATATAAATGGAACGTACCTATAAGCGAAACAGAGAAAGAGAGAAGAGAAAAGAGAGAGAGAGAGAGAGAGAGATAGAGATAGAGAGAGAGAGAGAGAGAGAGAGAGAGACAAAATAATGCTTATTGTGTAGTAGGATAGACGCTGTAAGTGAAAACAGAAACAAACTTATCTCGAACAATAATCATAAATCTAAAAAAAAAGACGATACATATGAACAATATGAACATATGAACAATATATATATATATATATATATATATATATATATATATATAATCATATATAAACTTTAAATAAATTTATATATAGAATACACACGCAAACACAAACAATAAATTAGAAAGAAAAAGATATAAGTTAAACTCAACTAACATATGAACGCAGTTCTCAGGCGACTTAACTTACATGCTGGACACCTTCCCCCCCCCTCCCCTCCCCTCCCCCAGTGAACTACCGAAAGTAAAGTCGTGTGAGTTACAGTTCGTTGATTCCATTATCAAGCACGTGTTCCATGACGAAAAGTTGCGATAAAATTGATATTCGATCGATCGATTTTTGTTCGACTATATAGTTTTCTTCTTTTTCTTCTTCTTCTCCTACTATTTCTCGTTCTCTTCTTTTTTTCTTTTTTTATTTTTCTCGTTCTCTTTCCTACCGTTCTCTTTTTGAAAAATTACCTTTACCAAAAAAAAAAGAAAAGAAGAGCATGCATACATATGTAGATTACAATATTCCGTGTATTTAAAAAGAAAAATCGGGCTTAATCGTAGACTACTTGCAAAAACAGATTGAGTAGCGTCGATTACTCGTACTGAACGCGTCTATCCATTTCCGTAAAGATAATAGACGTTTCCCTTCGTAACGTTCGACGTAGCTCTTTATCTTCAATGACGACGACGAAAACGACAGCTTTTCAACGAATAGGAGAGCTCTCATCTTGAGCTCGTTAAAACTTCAATGAGCTTGACTATTCCTACTATTATCTATTCTTATTGTCATTATTATTATCGTTATTATTATTATTATTATTATTATTATTATTATTATTATTATTATTATTATTATTATTATTATTATTACGTGGTAAGCATTTTCTTTCGTGTAAATTAATACGCAAATTCTGATAAATCATCGTCGTGATTTGATCGCTTTCTTGTATATACACACATTCGCTCGCGCAACGGTATAATACAATATCTTTACGAATGCAACATGATGATGATATATAAGCAGATAGAAATCAAATCTACGCCCTCGACGTTCGTGTAAGCGATAATAAATAAACATTCGATGAAATAACTACGTGTACCGTGGTATATCGTAAAATGAAATTAACCTGAAGTTGTTTTGCGATGTTGTTTAATCACATGTACGAATACATCGAGGTACTCTGAGATAAAGAGAATGATAAGATATATCTAAAACAGAGAGAGAGAGAGAGAGAGAGAGAGAGAGAGAGAGAGAGAGAGAGGGAGTGAGGGTGAAAGGATAATGAAGAGAGTAAAGAAAAGGGTTGCTTGGCGATATTTTTTACAACGGACTAAGGGAGAACACGAACGAAGAGACGCGTAATTAAAGGATTAGACGGAGACAAAGGATAAAAGTTCAAGTACGGCGAACGCAGATAAATTGTTAAGTACGCGAGTGGCCACTGACTGCTGCTCTTCCTATGCCTCGAGAGAGCTTTCCTCGAGGAGAGAGAAAGAAGGAGAGAGAGAGAGAGAGAGAGAGAGAGAGAGAGAGAGAGGGAGTTCGTTTCTCTCTTCTTGCTCGACTTCATCCCGCTCGAGAATACGAAAGAATTTTACATGGTAGTTGAAAAAGAAAGGGCAAGAGAGAAAAGAAAAAGAGAGAGAAAAAAGGAGAGAGAGAGAGAGAGAGAGAAAAAAAAAGTTCATTCCAACGATGAAAATGATGTGTATTACTTTGCTTTCATTATCGACTCCTTTCGTAAAATATATCCCTATATCCGAGACGGAATGAAAATAAATTTTTATGTAAAAAAAAAGAAAAGAAAAAAAAATGAAATAATACGTACGAGATCGCAATTATCGTCGTAAAGTTCGTAAAAAAAATTTCTAAAAGGACGTTATAAAATAAAAATTCGACCTCGTTAATTTGCGAACGAAATTCCTGTTTTTATCATACATCTGTAGTACTTAACCCGCGTAAAAGTTTAAATATATGTTTATATAGGCCGAGCAAGGAGTTCTTCTACGCCTGTACCTTTTCAATCTGAAAAGAAAATGAATCTAAGAAATTGGGGTAAGGAATGGGGGTAATTGATTTTCATTTAGAAAATTTTAATACCGCAAACATTTTTTATATATATTTCGGTATGAAGATTCAACGCGACAGATCCGTTTGTAATTCGTTTAATCAAATGAAAAATATATTATCTCCTGTCACGAAAACCAATTATTATTATTATTATTACTCGAACGTGATTAATCCGAAAAAAAAAAAACAAACCAACGATATCATTCAAGCATCCTTCCGTATGTTGGATCGTACTTTTAATTACTCCTTTCAACGTAATTACGAGCTATAAATAAAAAGAAACGCAAAAAAAAAACAGGCAGCTAGCTTTTCTAATAAGAAAATAAAAAAAATCTGAATAAAATATGCGACACCTAGTAAGAACTCCGGGTGCCAAAGGGACTCGAACAACTTGCCAAATGACCAACGAAATTACTTTTGAATAATCAGTATCTCTCTCTTCTTTTTTTGTCCTTTTCTTTCGTTCTATTCCCGCTTCTCATATTCTTCTTATTGTTGTTGTTGTTGTTGTTGTTGTTGTTTTCTTTTTTCTTTTCTTTCATCTCTTTCGTGTACGAATGTCAAAGCGATAGGAAGAGTTGCGTTCTCTGCCAATGCTAATAATACTAATGGGAATTCAGAAACGAGTCATTGTTCTCTTGAAATCGTTCTCTACGTCGTCGTATTCGTCGTCGTTTCCTTTCGTTGTATTCCTCGGTTTGTTGTTATTGTTGTTGTCGTTACTAACAATAAGCATAGAAAGTTATCAACGGCCCCGTACGAAACTCGAAAACGTTTCTTAGAAATGAATCGGCGACGTCTTAACAGTAGACTTTAGCTTTATAACAATGAAGTCCGATCTTATTAGAAAATAACGTCGTCGTCGTAGTTGTCTGACATAATCTCGAAGCGTTCTCGTTGCACGTCTCTCGAACGAATTCGTTCCCTAATGTTCGTTTCATCTTCTCGCTTACATCACTAACGTTCTCAAACCTCTCACTCGCAGATAGATCAAAAGCCTTTACTATCTATTCCCCCGTTGGGGAACAAGCAAATACCAAATGAAAATATTATGAGTGAGTTATGCAAACGGCGGATTCATCCTATCTAATAAAGGCTATAGGAGTTAAAGGTCGAACTATATATAATCAACTTACAACGTTACGTAACATGGGATTTGTGGATAATTAAAGGGTCTGTAAGTTTCTTCCTTGAAGTATATTTTTTTTTCATTTATATATATAAAAAAAAAAAAAAAATAAAACTGTGCGAGAGAAAAAAAGCTTGTCATTCCGAGTAAACTAATTCTATCATAGATCCTACCACTTCCGGGCTTATTATTATTATTTATATTATTATGATTATTATTATAAATATAATTATTATTATTACTACTACTACTATCATTGTTATTATTATTGTTGTTGTTATTATGATTATTATTATTATTAGTATTATTATTATTATTATTATTATTATTATTATTATTATTATTATTATATATTATAAATATTCTACAACGTTATTTTATTTGATACTGAAGAAAAACATTAGCACTGTGTCTCCGTGTCTCTCATTCATGAAATATGTATCAGAACCTGTAATTTCTGTATATAAATTAACCGTCCTTACCCACTTTCCATAAGGGGGGAAAGAAAGATGTGTGTGTGTGTGTGTGTGTGTGTGTGTGTGTGTGTGTGTGTGTGTGTGTGTGTGTGTGTATGTGTTCACATATATATATGTACACACACGTACAAGCTATAGTCACTTTGACGGCACGTCTTTTCCCGCTCACGTGGAGCTTCTCCCTCGGGATATTCCAACATCAGAAACTTTTCCCACGAATCCGATGTACCAGCGAATAATGCATCTTGACGCATATTTCAAGATGTCAAGGAAAAATAAAGAGAGAGAGAAAGAGAGAGAGAGAGAGTGAGGAAGAGAGAGAGAGAGAGAAAAAAAATGTATCTAGTTCACGTAATCAAATTCGAAAAGTTCTCTCTTTTCGGTAAACGTAGAAGGAAATCGATGTGATCAAACGTATCATGCCATTAAAACGAAACCACTGCGAATAGTTTCCCGTCGCCTGATATAACTTTTTATTAGTCAGACTTTTTCTTTTCCTCTTTTCTTTTTTTTCTTTTTTCCTGTTTTTCCCTTTTCCCTTTGCCTCCTTACGATCAACGTTTAAAAACAAAAGAACATTTTCGAGCGCGTACCGTCGATTCGATTTAACAATTCATCTTAAGATACGCGAAATATTTTTTCAAGTAAATAAATACAGACTAATTATATCGTTTAATCGTTCGTCTCGTCACGGTTAATAATATCTCTTCGAAGCGTTTAAAATAAGTTCGAAGGATGGATAGGGAGAGGATCATTTTACAAAGACCATTGATTGGCGAGCATCCGGAAGAGACAGAACGAACTCTTTGGACTTTCTAAAAGCGAGAAAACCAAAGGGAAGATTTCCTTCTCTTTTGGTTTTAACGAAACACCGACAACGAACAACTCCTTTCTCCTCTTCACCACCCCCCCTTTCCCTCGACTCCTTCGTCTGTTGTCCTCCCTCCTCCGCTTTCCCCTCCCCCGCAAAGTAGTCTAATTTTAATTTAATCTTAATTATCGAAACGGGTCTGATCCACGAGGCAAACTCCAAGAGATTTAACCACTTTCTCGGTCTACTTTTCCCTTACCATTCCGTTGGCTTCTCTTTTGACTTCCATCTTAGCTTCCCTCGCGGGATTCTCCTTCAACATCGGCGCGTTACTCTCCGCCACCACCATCAACCCTCACCCTCCTCCCCCATCACCGCCAACATTGCTAGGAGCCTTCTGGTTTTACGCTTCGAGAGATCGTAATTACTTCCGTTCCACGTTCGATATTAAATAAAACATAACGCTACTACTTGTCCTTAATCGTTCATTCTCGTGATACACGAGACAAAGAAGCGTTAAATAGAATCCGTATTTAAATATATATCACCGATTATATCGTTTACCTCGTTATATGAATTATATCAAAAGAGTAAGAAGGAAAAAAAGACACAACAGATACACTTTGGTTAGCTTCGTAATTAATAATAATCTTGTCGTAAATGATTTCTACGAAAGGAAAAAAAAAAAAAAAAGAAAAGCAATCGATAACCTATCGATTTATGTACTCGTTGATCAGTCGTCCTCCGTAGACGAACTATTCGAGGATAAAAAGTAAATTGCCTTGGCTAGATTGACAACTGTTCTCATAAATGATACACGGTATTATACGATGAGATTATTATCGATAAGTTGATGAATCGAATGCGAAATAAAGTAAGAAGTGAAGGGACCGATAGGAACTCGCGAATTCACAATGGTCCCCAATCCATCCCCTCGCAAAATCCTAACACCGTCTGGAATCAAAAAGCTCGCGGATTTTTCCTATACGTCCGGCTTTGAATTCAGCTACCTAATCGAAGCCGAATCACCTCTCGTATGTTCCCTATATTCTCTTCGGCAACTCGCTTTCTATGTCTTTATATAGGTATATATGGTATGTATGCTCTCTTATGTGTGTTTGAGTGCGTATGTGTGCGTGCGTGTGTGTGTGTGTGTGTGTGTGTGTGTGTGTGTGTGTGTTTGCGCGAGAGTGAACTCTGCTATCCTACCTCCTGGCTGATGGATTTATCGTTCACGTACACGCGCAAGCGTGCGGCAACCGATTCAATTTAGCTTAATTTAAGATCCGCCAGACGCATTTTCCGCAGACTAAAGAACTGCCGCGATTAATTCCCGTTCTCGTGATTCTCCGTTACGCTATCCACGTAAGTAGATATCTTTTCTCCTTTGTTCTTTCCTGATCCATTTTTTAACAATGCAAACATAACTCTTAGTCATTCATTTCTTCTAATGGCTGTTTTAGAAATTTCGATTTGAATTTATTTAAGAGAGGGAAAGAGAGAGAGAGAGAGAGAGAGAGAGAGTGAGAGAGAAAGAAAAAAACGTAAAAAAAGATTACTTTTTATCTATCGTATAATTTTGGAACACCCTGTATTTTTTTTCTTTCTTTCTTTCTTCTCCGTCTTTCCTATATTCTCTCCCCTCTCTCTCTCTCTCTCTCTTTCACTCGCTCTTTCTCTCTTTTGATCCTATTAAAGCCATTTCCCTCCCCCTCCCAGTTTATGCAACTTCTCATTTACTAGTTAAACGCTTATCGCCGATACGGAATTTTAATACCGAAAGTTCCCATTAAAATTTTCATTCGCTAAAGTTGTCCTCGACTTGGAACGATCTCTCTCTCTCTCTCTCTCTCTCTCTCTCCTATTTATGTCGTATTCCTATTAACGACTCGCCAAGATTTATCTCGGGTACGAGCGAGTATTTAAACGTCGACGAGACAAAAACTCCATCGGCTTCCGTCAAAGGTGATATAATTTCGTCTCTCGCACGTTAACCGAAAGACGGAGAAATAGAAGGCTTTTGACCTGTTTACGCATTGCACTTGTGGGTACGTAGGTGTACGTACGTTGGTAGGTACATAAGAGCACGCTCGAGCTCATCCAATCTGACATATGTAGTCGCACATAGAAACGGAGATTTGTTTGACGAGGGTCGAACTTCACAAGCACGTAGGTTACGTTTCAAAACGATTCCTTGGAATTTGTGTTCCTCTTGTTATCGATTAATTAAATTCCCGATACGATCTTCTTTCGAAATCGATCGATCCAATAATATCAAAGAATTATTAACTAGAAAAAAAAATAAAAAAATAAAAAACGGACGCGTCGTTATGAAATTTTTGTGTCGGAGTAATTCTTTTTCTTTCTTTCTTTTTTTTTTTTTTTTTTTTTTGAAGGGATAAAAAGAGATAAGAGATCGTCTGGTCAAAAGGTCATGCACAGTTCGTCGCCGATAAGATTTTGGAAGATGCACGACGCCGTTCGTGAGATCTAATGGCATAGAGATTGCTACGTGAGCTCGGCAACGCGAAACTAATTTGTCCGCCACGGTAAACGACGACTAGTACTACGAGGACTACTAGTATTACTACTACTACGACTACTACTCCTCTACTACTATACGATGACTACGACGTTAGGACAAACCGCTCTCTCGGGTCAAGAGCGAACCTACCTTTAACTCGCTTTAACTCCGAGACCAGTGTAACTTTGACGGAGGAAAGAAAAAGGTTTGAGCTTAAGCTTCTCTCCACTTCGAAACGTAAAACTCGAGCGTACGAACGTACGAACGTACTAACCCTCGTCACCTTTTACACTCGAGTTTTCTTTTCTCGATTGAGGAAAAAAAAAAATTTTTAATTTGTTCCTCAAAAAGAAAAATTCGACATGCGCGCCCGATCGTTATGCATCCAAAAAGGAAGAAGAATAAAGAGAGGAAAAGAAAGAAATATATTCAAGATATGTTACGATATATAAACAATCGAACGTAATTAAAATCGCTGATGAGGAACACCTAATTGTTCACGATCCGTAACAAACGTCGCGCTTACATACGTCGTTAAGAGTATTAAAAGTAAAATCCGGCAAGTTTCTCTCGTCGATAAGAGTTGTAACAATCGAAAAAGTTCAATATCGACTTGATTGGATAGAAAACTGTACGTATTACCAACTAAGTTGTTATACGCTTCGTATATCGGTTCGTAACGTTGGGGCTCTACGCGGACATGCTTTATTCAAGTTGACGTGGAAAGGGTAGGAGGGAGGAAGACGGGGAGATAGGT